>VYXF01006516.1:250086-264705 GCA_013397295.1 Polioptila caerulea | reverse complement strand
GATATAAGAAGTTTGGAAGCCAGGGTGAGGAAAGAAAGAAAGAAAAAAAAAAAAGGTAAATATAATTGCCTCTGTGCATGCATGTGCCTATTTACTCACACACATACACACAATATAACAATTCTCCCAAACACATATGAGAGCCAAGAAATGTCAAGGGGGGGGGCATGAAATATTACCAGAAAGCATAAGAGAAATAAAGTAGCTGACTTCAAAGAGAGTGGAAAGTAGTTTTGATTGGGGTTCTACTAACTGTGGGAAAGCTACTAGAGGAAAAGTGGGAAATGTTTAAGCAACTGTTGGAAAGAGTGCAGTTGAAATTCTTCCCACTTCAACCTAAACAGGGAAAAGTGCAACATAGGCCATTGTGGTTAGGTAAGGAATGAAATGCAAAGAGTTTTACAAGCAGAAAGCTGAAAGCTTTTAAAAAAGATAAACAAATCTAGTGCAGAGGATTTGGAGGCACTGTATGTAAAAATAAGCAGAAGTAAGTTAAAGGATCAAATTAAAGGAGCAAATGGAATTACTGAATGCTAAACTACATAAATATTTCAACTGACAACAATGAGCTCTTTAGACAAACTCACATTAAAGAAAAAGAAAAATATAATAGAGGTCTCCTAAAAAAATGCACAAAAAATGAGAAACAGGGACAAAGGAAATGGTTTAATAATAATAATGCAGAGCAGGAAGGGAAAAAACAAAAATTATATTACTGCTCCTGATTCAGAGACCAGTCATACAGGAATTGAAATGCAACTCTTTACTCTTTAATGGGTAGATATTCATCTTCACCAGGTAGACAGGAAGACAGAAAAGGCAGGACAAAGCATGCCAATTTCTTTACCTTTTCTCCCAGTTGTGATTATGGGGCTGGCTCAGGCTCCTATGCTTGTAAGAGAAGACATGAAACTCCTAAAAAATTCACCTGGCCACAGCGATCCTAAAGATGCCTTTCTGGTATTTGTGAATCACTGAGACTCACTCTTTTCTGATCACTTACAAAATTCAGCCCAACTTGTCGCCAAATAGCAGGGCATTCACTATAAAGCCATTACAACATGACTTAGCAATGCATACTCCAGAGAAATCCCAAGGCAGCACAGGAATACTTAGGTGACTCCCTACTTATTTTGTTTACACCTTGTATCTGTGAAAGGAAAAAAAATAAACCTAAGCATTAAGAAAATATGAAACACCAGTATAACATAACAGGATATGAAGAACTATGAATGGCAGACAGACAGTGATGTAGAATTTTTGGAGCTGGAAGGCCTTATTTTACATGACTCTCTTCTGTCATATGGACATTCAAAGCAAAGCATTTCTGCAGAGGATTTACAGAGGAGTGGGCTCTGAAGGTGATTGCCCCCCCTTTCCATCAATATTTGCTTGTGCTGTTTAATGCAGACAGGTCCTGCACAGAAGTGGAAAAACCAGAATTTTTTCTTCATGCTTTCTCTCCCCATCTGCCTCCACACCTGTTGTGCATTAAGTATATTTTCAGTGAAGACAAAAAACATTTAGGATGACCTAATAGATATCTACAAAATAATGAAGGAAGTGATAATGATGTATATGGTAAAACATCCTCCCATCCAAGAAGCCCAACAGCCATGAAATGTGGCAGAAGCATTCTAAACATAAACAAAATAAATTCCAGTAAGAACCTAGTTCACAAAGATAATGAAACACCTGGAATAAATGGTGGCACTGGACAATAAAAAATTGCAACAGTGTTCTAAGTATTTTTGTATGGTAAATAAAAATATAAACCACTCAAAAGCAGGAATGAGAGATAAATATAACAAGAAAATTAAAACACTTGGGCACATCCATGAGCAGGCTGCATATGTAACAAAAGCAACTGTGAAAAAGCAACCCTTCATTATTATTAGTTATTGTTACTTTATTAATTATTCTGATACAAAAAGTGTATGAAGCCAAAGCCAGGTACTTATAGTGGAATTAAGTACATCCACTCTTGGAAGGTCTGCAGGAACAAGTCCTAATTTCTTACCATGAGCTATCACTGTTGAAGATGTTAGCACTGACATATTATGCCTGACCACTCAGAAAGGATGATAACCTTTCAGAAATAAGACCAGTCAAGAATATTTCCTGGTTTGAAAAACCTGCATGACCTCTCAAAACTGATTTGCTCTATTTAAAGGTAGCTCTGAACCCCAAATGCAAAACCTTAAAGGAGAGGTTCTGTCCCTAGTTTTGAAACTTAGCCCCTTCTCTGAGCCTGCTTCTCAGTTGCTTTATTGGAATCACATTGATTTAGAGTTGCTGAGTGTGTGGGTCTTTAAAAATGAGCTGAAAAAGCACATGTACGCCATGCCCATCATACATACAGCCTTTGAAAGGAGTGTTAAATCCTTGATATCACTAAAAATATGGAAGTATATTTGATTATTTTTCTTCCACAGCTCTAGGCTCTCTCAGTTCTCCTAATTTCTGCCCTGAGGCCCAGGGCTCACACACCCAGATACTGCCCAAACACTCTGGATGGTAGCCCTCTGCTTACACCCAGGACAATCTTCAGCCCAAGTTTTTCTTCCCAGTCTTCAGAAGATGCTTTCATGCTGTTCTCAACAGGCTGTGTCTTGGGGCAAGAAGCAACAGGGTTTCATTAGTGCTTTGCTTGGAAGTCTGCTGATTACCGCCCATGGTGGATGTGGGGTTTGGCCATGTTTTAGCCTGAGTGGGCTCCAGCTCTGGCCCCGTGTCCAGCAGCCAAACCAGTAGAAGATGGTGATGGCTGTCACTCCCCATTGCTCTCTGCCAGCTTGGAAACCATCCACTGAGAAGCTGCATCTCATTACTGCTGCTGGACAGTGCTGGGCTGCGTTTGCCCATGGTGATTAATCCAGTGAATTTGGCATGCCGAAAAGAAATCTCTTGGAATTGCATTATTCCAGCGAAAACACCTGGATACCCTTAGGAAACAAATATAACAACACTAGTATCGAGAAAAAATAACTGCTAGGAACTTTAAGAGGGGGGAATAATTTGGAGTCAGAGATTTCATGGATCAGAACCAGCTTGGTAAAACAGATCCTTCTGTAGTGTTATCAGATGTTCTGGTACATGGTGACATGCAAGCTGCAGGTTTCCTGTTCTGCTAAAATATTAGGGTGTGACTTCATTAACCAAAGGTTTTGCTTTAATATTAAAAATGTTGATAGGTGTTTTCTATGCCGCTATGAAACAAAACCATATACAAAAGTTATACTTTTATGCCCCATGAAGTAGACCAAAAGCTACAGTTTTGACTCGCAAAACTTGACTGTTTCTTTCCCCCTTCCTGCTCCATCTTTTAAACAAGAGAAGGCAGCAGAGAATTTGAGCATCACTCAGTTTTGCTTTTCCCTTAATAAAACGTAGAAAAATCGAAAGCTTCAGTAAATCTACATGCCCATCTTCATGTATCAAAAGGCTGAAAGGTGCTGGCAAAACTTGGAAATCAGGTTGTCAAAAAGAGTAACTCTCCTATATTTTTATCAAAAAGGCTCTAATATTAAACACTCCAGCTGATTCAAAAGTATAATAATTTAATTGTGTGGCCCAGATTTTTGGAGCCTTTCTAAACTTGAAGTTCAGAACTACAAAGGATCATACAATGCAAGAATCAGCAAAAAATCTTTGCCAAACAGTCCCATTTAGTATTTTGAATATTTCCCCTATGGAATGGCAGTAAACAGGACAGAGAGGAGTAGAAGAGAATTTCACTCCAAAATCTATCCAGCAGGACTTTACTTACTCTTTCAATTAAAAAGAATAACACATAATGATTGTGTGTACTCGAGATCCCTGCTCTGTATCTCTCAGTTACCCATTTGAGGACAACACAATCTAATTTCAGCATTCTGAGCTAATTGAATCAGGGTCAGAGAAACAAGTGTTTCCAGTACTTTTCTGCAAGACTGTCTCATAGCCATTCTATTTAAAAAGAAATATTACATTTAAATCTTTAATTTCTGTATTCAGTCAGTAGAGTTAAGTTCACACATGATCTCATGGAATAAAAGTAAGCAAAATGATGATGTGAGAAAGGCATTTTTTTCCATGTTCCATTGCTGTGAAATCCTGTCTTCTCAAGCTCACTGCCTATAATATCAATTTAAATGAGATATAACAGGACATTCAATTCTCATTCTGCAGAGAATGAGATATGAATAGCCTGCTATGAGATATGAATGAATACCCTGTTTTTAAAATTCTTTCAGTATTTCAAATTCCTTATTTACTTTTCTGAAATATTTTTTAATTCACCTGTTTTATGAGAACAGCATTGTCTTCACACCAAAGCTCTCTAGACCACTTCTCTACTCATCAACAAATTATCATCAACCACCTATGATAAGATTACAAGGAGTTCAAAACCTACAGTGTTTCTTCAAGTGAACTACAAGGAAAATTTCTACTTACAGTCACTGTGTTTGGTGTACATAATATGTGTACAAAATACACCAGAATCTAAGTTGCACCAGACTTGTCTACACAAGATAAATGCTTGCACCATCTTATGGGCCTCAGGACTTTTTCAGTCTTTGTATTTGACTAGCAAAACATGCAATATAAAAGCCACATGATGATTAGTAACCAAAACTAAATTGAAATCATTACAAATTCAAACCAACATTTGAGGAATTGTAAATAAGGATTTGCTTGTGCAAGATGTTACTGCAGTATTTTGGGTGAGACTCTTCACTAAAAAAAAAATCTGATTTTATTCATGATAATACAAGACCATGACAAAAATCTTACTTGATCCTGTATGGAACTTTCGCTCAGCTTAAAATGTTATAGCAGCCACATCTGCTTCCACAGTATCTCTAATAAACAGATACACCCATGAAAAAATGTCATCTCAAATTCATCTTGGTCCTCTTCTTAAAAAAAAAAGGCTTATTTTTTCTTCTTGACCTTTTTCCTAGAACAGACAGATAGATTGTGTGCAGAGTTTATTACGAGATCGATCACGATAATTGAGGTATAATTTTCTCAGCTATTTCTGTCATCATTTTTAAAGGCAGAGATGATTATGTTTCTCTTTCACCCATCTGGGAAAGCACACTGTGTTCTCATGTAATTTGAACGTTTCAGCAAGGATGTGAGACCATCTTTTTGGATGTAGCAAATAGCTCTGCCATTAGGCCATCCTCTCTTGAGACTTAATTTTTCCTATTAATAATTGTCAACACTATCTCTTTTTCAGAAAAAAAACAACCACACCTAAGTCTTCACTTCCTGTCTGGCACAACACCAGCCAATATAAAGTTCAAAACGTTGTTACAGTTCTGAGGCTCCTTAAACATTCCCTTGCTCCTTATGAGAATCTTCACAGCATTCTTTTGTCAAGAATCATAGCTGAGCATTTATGAGATAAGAAGCATGGTCTTTTTATAAGGTCACCTAAAAATTAACCTCCAAGTCTCACATTTTTGCAGGAGTGACCATGCACAAATCTTCTTCTCATTTATGCCAATCTGCCTGTGCCATAATTTAAGTGAATTACTTTTAATTGCATCTAACCTTTCAGAGAACAAGATCCTGTCTGTCTGCTATGTTAGTTTTCACTCCATCTTTTTTTTTTTTTCTTTTTCCTCTGTTTGCCATTCCATTGTTTCATTTCTGGTAACAGTGATATCTGTTACCATATGAAACATTCTTATTGTGAAATACATTTTTCTTGTACCCAATATTAGATAATTTTTCCAGTCTGCAATGATAACACCGTGTCACTGTGATCTCTTAAATTTCAATCTCCTTCAACCACCTGTATTCTACCCTCTGTTTCTACAGGTATTTTCCAGCAGTCACCTCCAGTCATTAATGTTTTAATAGTTAAGACTTCAAGTCAAAGTTTTTGCTTCTGTTTACCGTTAAGGCAAAACTGTGACAGTAAATAGGTTAAGGTATGCATGACTGTGCATTATTGTGTAGGTTGCTTGTATTAGTGGCTTGAACCCTGACTTTGCTATTTTTCATGAACTGGCAGAGATAAAATGTTCTTCCTGAATTTAAATCCAGTGATTTTCAGCTATGATGGTGACATAAAAATATCAACACTTCAGTGTCTACATCATATCTAAGCATCGGTTCCCACATTAAGAATTTATAAATATATATATATATATATATATATGTATATAAAATCTTTGATGTACCTTTTACACCAAATATAGTCACTGTATAAACAGAGCTGCCTGCTCTGCCTTTGATTTAGAGTAATAATATTAATCAATTGACACTGCTCCATCTTATTCTTTCACAAGATTTTTTCTCCTCTAGCACCAAACATTAGGCATCCAAGTTGAATGTTATTTTGTTAAAATGGTTATGAAACCAAAGAATCATATAAAAATAAATAGTAAGCTTTGAAAATTTGAATCCTAATGGTGTATTTAGTCAAGCAGGACTTTTTTAAGGTCTATCAAAATCTCTTAGATTATGAATCACGAATTACTGACTCTATCTGGTAAGTTCAAAGAGCTTTAACATTTTAACTGAGAGTTTGCCTGATCTGACTGGCAGCAAAGTAAATATGATGGGTGGTCTGTTTAAGGCACCTGTCCAAGCCCAATCACATTACATTTTCATAGTATCAACATTTGAAAACACTATAGCTGTTTCATCAACAAAAATGCATGGGAATATCTCCAAAGCAGATGGCAACTAGCACATCACAAAAACATGCATATTCCTGAGCCAATTTGTACAGCAAAACAGCATCTACCACAGAGCAAAGGGAAGAATAATTAGCATATTCAAACACTCAGAACTTCCTAACGCCCTATGGTTTAGGCAAAGGACAATGAAAAGTAATTGTTCTCACGTAATACTGGCTTTCACTTGGACAGGACCTACTTACAGCAGGATTTATTCAAGTGAGTAATTCCCTTTGAACCTGAAAGAATATACAATTAATTTGAAAATATTGGCTAAATTTTGCATAATGGAAAACACAGGAATTCAAACAAGGAACTTCTTAATGAGAACATTTCATTATTTCTGAGTCAGCTCTTATAAACCAATGTGGTTCTAATGTCATGAATATATCAAATTTTATTGTAACTCACAGGTATCTAATACAGTCCACATTTCAAGACAGCATTTAGCAATCTGCCCCCATATAACACAAAACATTTTGGGCCAGATTTGCACGTATACTGCATGCCCAGATCTCTTTGCAATTGTTTCTGAAAACAACGATAACGTTATGCAAACATAACCTACAATGTTTCCCATTGTCTGAAAATCTAATTATTTAATTTTGTATATAATTCTCTCTGTGTTAATTGACTCAGAATGGAGTTATCCAGAGGTGGCTGATTTTGCAGATTTCACGTGTGAGAATTCATTCAGGAATGTAATGGAAAATCTGCCCTAGAGCTAAGTGTGCTTCGAGCAGATCCAGTACCCCATGGATAACCTTTCTACAGTGACCTGTTCATGTTTTTTACACGCTAATTCCATAGTTCCTCTGCTGCAGGAAACAAAACATTGTTTTTGCTAGCTTGATGGTGCTGACTTGAAAAACTTAGGTACATTTCAGATATGACCTTATTGGCTCTTAACTATTTTGTGGCCACTCAGCCACCACAACACACTCCAACCAAGAGTGTTTACAGATACAAACTGGGACCTAATTAAATTTTTGAGTGACATAATTTTCAGTGGCCTGCTAATAATGATATTCCCATGACAGGGAATCCAACAATACAAAACAAAAGCCAAAACTTAGGATGTGCTTAATCTCACCTAAATGGAGATGTCCAGATTTCAGGTGGATACAGCTGAGCTCATGGCCATAGCTGAAACCAGGATTCTTTACAGAGCACAGAAAAGACTCACTGCCTCTACAGACTACAGAAAAGGGACAACATTAGAGACTCAGAAAAAGATCCATGGGTCCTCGAAGTCTGACGAAACAAAACAGTAAGGACCAGCCACAGATTTTATCCTCAGCACACTGAAAAAAACATACATACAGAATTGGTTAACAGAGGTTACAGAATTACTCTTTTGGGATATTTAATTTTACAAAACTAAATAAAATATAAAAGAACTGTTTCTATCATAGTCATTCTGCACCCTGCTTTTATATTCAAGTATAAAATCATCTCCACAAAAAATGTATTGATGCATAGAGCATGTCCTTCTGCCACCTCTGGTCTATGATGAAAAAGACTTACCAGAGTGTTTTACTCTAAGGCATCATAAGCATTACCTTAAAAACCTGGAGTACAATATTGCACTTTTCATCCTACCTTAGTGTTACATACTTATTTGTGTACAAACAAGCTGCACACTGTTTTGGAAGAAATTTGTGCAGTGACACTGAAGTAATTTAAAATGCAGCACATCCAATGTAAAGAAATGGGGGTTCCATTAATGCACTGTCTGAAAGTGGAACTGTATCTTTAGGACACCCTCTGATTTCCAGTCTTCCAAAAGTCTTGGTGGTTGAGCGCATAGAATAGTCACAACACTGTACTGGAAATGTGAACAAAATATCAATTTTCCCAAATGAAATGCTACAAATTTAGGCCAACATAAACCTTTCAATTATCCCTCTATAAGTTTCACCCCAGGGTGTGGTGCTGTACAGCTGAGAAGTTGAGCTAATAAGTGTTGAAAAAAAGGAAAACGCTGCTTTATGGCATCATGTAAATTGGCACAGAAATTGCTTACACCTACACCCCAGTCTTGACAAATAACAGCCAAAATATGGAAGCCACACAAAGTCCCATTGGCACGGAAGCAGGAAAGAAGCAACAAACAGTTCTGTCAGGGAGTTCTGCATTACATGTTTCCAGTGTTCATATAAATTTCTACATTTCACCTAGCTCAGGCTACGAAAAGGTAAATCAACCAAAACCAACCTCAACATGATTACTTTCTACCTGCATATTAAAAAGGCACTTTCTGCTATTTCAATGTTCCAGTGGCATCACAAGTACTGGAAACCAAAAGACTCTTGTTGCATTCAACTTACCTTTGGATCAACCAGAGAGTTACTCAAGACTGACAGTAATGTAACCAAAACCAGATTTCAGCATTAAGAAAGCAAATGTAGATTTTGTTGTGACTGTATTAAGTCTTGCCAATACATTTATATGAGCAAAGCTCTCTTTCAGATTTCCAATTTATACTGGCAAAAGCACTCCACATTGGCACAAGATGCTTCAGTTGGATAGACTGCATTTCTATGGAGAAAACGAGAGAGCTCTCTAGCACAGCTATGTTATTTGAGAGTGTGGCATGTTCAATTTTCTTGATTCACATACACATGAAAGCAGAATGGGGCAGCAGCGCTGTAGGCACGTTCATTTATGAACTGCAGGGCAGAAACCTCACTAGAGTACTCCTATTAATTTCAATAATTTCTGTTTTGCAAATCAGAACTGAAAAAATTGAATCCAAATTTTAAGAGTTTTAAAATAGCAGTCTTGGGAGTATTTTCATGCATGTCTGCGTGGATTTTAAGGTTCATGTCTTCACACCTTCTTACTCCTTTTATAATGCCTATCTCCTTTTAAGGCAACAAGAATCTGAGATTTGTCTTCAGTAACATACATGCAAGAACACCGGTCCTAGAGAAATACCAAAACACAACAAAATTATGAGGTGTAACCAACTTGCTACGTAAACAGATTAAACTGCTGAAGGGTCTTTCATTCCCTATGGAGCCAAACCCTTCCACAGCACTTTAATCTTCTGCAGAAGATCTCCCATGCTCAGGTGAGTTCACTACCCAGGAAGAGAGTGTTTGAAATACTGTCTGATACATAAAGCAGCTCTGCTAGTAACTTTCAAACCCATGTAAAACCAGTCACACGAACGTATTAAATAAAAGGCAGACTCCACTAGTCCACATATTACTAGAAAGTAGTTTCACCATTTGCTGAGAACACTGGTAATATGATTTTGGAAAGCCCTGAGCATGTCTGTGAAATTCTTTGGGGAGGTCTAGTCAAGGAACATCCCTCCAGGCTCCAGCAGGTGCTGAGCTAAACAAGATGGGCCAAGGATCTTGCCTGGAAGGTGCCTGAAGATGCAGCAGCTGAGTGGACATCCAAAGGACTCAGAAATATCAAACCTGCTGCAAAGAACAAGCAGAAGAAACACACAAGCACCACAAACATAGCCAAGCTGGGATTTGTTTTGGCAGCTTGTTGGCTAGGTGCAGGCTCAGGTTCCTGAAGAAGGGAACTGCCTCCTGTTGTCCCTGGGACAGAGCTCTTGTTCGTTTTTTAAACAAATTAGATGGCATCCAATAAATATCTGGCTCCTGCTAGCAAAAATTGTCTGATACTGATTGTTTCTTGGGCCAAGAAGAACAAGATGTGTTTATTTATTACTTGTTTACCTTGTTCTGGTAATTAGAAACATTGTGTCAAGATCTCATGTTGCCAGACAGTATTCATACTTGCTTTTCTCTTGTCGACTGATATCCCTTTCCCAGCTCCACACTAAATCCTACCTATGATGCACAGTATTATTGATGTAGCCCAGCCAGGGGTCTTTTTCTTCTACTAAAGAACAGGAGAACGCAGCCCCAAAACATACTTCTGACTGGACAAAAAACAACTTTTCAAAATCTACATATTTTGGAAGTTGATCATTTGCTAAAGACTCAACTGTTCAACTAAAAAGTATGAATGGAAATAAATTTTTTGTTTTGGCTTGGTTTGAGTATGATTAGTTTTGCATGATAAATGGACCACTAGGTTGTGTGCCTGAATAGTAATTTCTGTGGCACTTCCTACCTCTACTGCAGCAGTTGTGCAAAGAGCTCTTGACGAGAACTTCTCAGAATAAACTATGCCAAGATGTATACTGAAAGCAGAAACATAAAAATATAAATTCTAAGTCAAAGCCCTGCCACTGAGTTCCAATACATGAAACCACTCGCAAATTAGAGGACAGTTTCTTGGTTTTATCAGACCATAGTAACAGGCATGAAGGTCTAAAAAATGGGGGACAGACCCCTGAGCCCTGGAAGAAGGGTAAGAGAGGGAAGAAATGTACAAAAGAGTCAAATTCAGCATTTAATATGCAATAATGAAGAAAACAAGTATAGGATAACTTCACTCAATTATTCTATTTCCTGATATGGTGAGGATGATAATGCCACACTACTGAGAAAGAAATGAAGGGGGGATGTGAAAAGTTACAAACACTTGATATTTTTAGTTCCACACCAAAATCCCTGCTTCTGTCAAAATTATTCTAATATATAATAGTTACATAGTAATATAATCATAAGTATTATATAATAATACAATCAATTAGAAATCAGATCTAATTTTTTGTACAAAAAATTACTGGTGAAGCATCTGTGGAATAACTCATCTACTAAAAAACCCAACAGTAAGTGCACAATACCTGAAAACTGTTTTTCAATATCAAGTGCAGGAGCCTTAGCTCTGCATATACAGCTGTAGCAGTGTTTCTGGATGTTATGCTGAACATAAAAATTACTCTGCAACATACTGCTTTCAGCTAAAGACAATTTTAAAGTGCAAAGCCATTTGAAATGAAAAAAAGTATCAAAATGGTTTCAAGTAAATTAAAGTCTTCTGTTTTTTTCTGGGCAGAGTCAGTGTGAGAGAACAGAACCCTATTGGTGAGCGCTTAGAGCAAGGCCCTATCCTGAGGAACAAAACAAAGCTCACACTTAACATTAACTTTCTTTGGAAAACTTAAATATGGCCACATATTTACATATTCATATTTATTTCACATTTAAGTCACAATGTAATCCATTTATTTCATTAAGACCATAAAAAAATAAAAAAAGAAGCAATTGCAACAGAATACATTTTTAAGGGTGTGGGATCACATTTTATTAACGCTGTGAAATGTAATAAATTCCTTTTGGAGATGTCACATGTCAGCAGTGAGAGACTTGTAAAACACCATAAGCATTAGAACTTAAGCATATGTTAGTTTAACAAAATTTGCAAGGTATTTCCATTTTGCCTATAATCTGCATTTATTAACATACTATTAATTCGTTCAGGAGAGCCTTTTAGTTCGTAAGGCTAGGTCTTGGGAGGCACAATTTCTATGGGCTACATCTCTCTGCTTCATTGGCTTTACAGCTTTGGCCCAGAAAGAGAGTTATAAGCCTTTTCTAGTTCTTACTGCAGGCATCTTTCCTCCTTCACCTCCTTTAGGTAGAAGGCAAAACTGGCAGGGAACGGGACTCTTATTCCTCTAACAGAAAACTCCCAGAAACAAGACAATCATCTATGGCCAAGTCTGAGAACTTGAGTCAGACCCAGTATGAAGGGCTTTTTGCTGTGGGGTTGGGGGGAGTGGGGGGGTTTAAAATATTTAATTAAATTTCATCAATCATTAAATGTCACTTAATATCTTTTAATATTGAATATAATGAATACACTTCAAAAGTAACTCAAGAAAACCTTTTCCTCGGGTATAACAAGTTATTACAGTATGTTTGTTGTAATTCGAATTGTAGCACACAGCTCTTCCATTTATGTTTGTTCAGAGCTCCTATTTTCTCACAAGTTTCTATGTAGCTGTCTTTTTTGTCCTTTTTCTAAAAAATATTAGTCTTTCCCCTAAAGCCAGCCTTGTAGTACCCTCTAGTCAGGGGAGGATAAAGTTAGCTTTTTCTTTGTTTTCTGACAGAAAAAAGGAAGGATAAATCATATGCCTGAACTATTTCTCTTTAAAAAAAACCAAACAAAAATAAACAAACAAAAAACCCCCCCAAAACTAAACACACAAAATCCTCCAAACCTTGAGTACTATTTTTGCATGGTGTGGTATTTTATTCTTTGTTTTGTTCCTGGCATCAAGCTTTATTTGCTGGCACAAACAAATCCTGTACCTCCAAGCTTGTAACTCAGAGGCAGGGAATGACAATTTACAAGCTTTAAAAAAACTTGGTCATGGTTTGTTGCCATAACTGTGAAGAAGAGTGTGTCCAAAGCCACACATCACTGATGTACTTTTGTTTAGTAACTCTTCACATATAACAACCCTCAAAAATTGACATTGTTCATGAAAGAGGGTAAGACAAAATAAAATATTGCAAATAAGAACAATTCAATGAGTGACTCCGTCCTATAATAAGAACAACTAAACTCTTCTTCTAAGCTAATAAATGAGCCTTAATGGCTCCAATATCACGATTGTTTTTGTGTACTGGAAGTCAAAGGAAAAGAAAGGTGTGGCTTAGCCACTAAACACCATCAATACAGACTTGTTCATTTTGGCACTACATTGCTGAGATTTTGTATTCTTCAACTGGGCAGCTGACACCATAGAAAATTTTAGATATACCTTTCATCCCTTTCCACCATGTAATTTATTCATTTCCCCAAGTATCAGGTTTTTTTTTTTCATTCTCTTTATTTCTTGGCCTCACTTACAGAATGCTTTCAGATATATTAAAAATACAGCTGCATATATTCTAGAGGGGCAAAATAACATGCTGCTTGTTAGTCTACACTCAACCAGTGCCTTAAGATTTCATGGCCTAAATAAACAGGAACAGAGTAGTCAGGGACAGTAATTTGAACAGAAACACAAGCACAGCATGCCCCTCATACTACACACACACTGATGTTTCATCTCCTTAAGCCACAGGCCATTCTGGAGGTAATAACGCGCTACCTCAAGAGGCTAGGGTTTCATTACATTTTTAAGAAGCAGCAGGTGCGCCCCTGCGGCCTGCCAGAACGCCTTGTGATGAACTGCAAAGCGAAGCCGTGCCCTCGCCGCTCCCCGCGGGCCGCGCTGCACCTGGCCAGCCAAAGGGCACCAGCGCGCTTTATGGCCGCCCGTCCTTGTCCCGCTGTCGCAGACCTCAAAGCGCTACAGCAGGTGGCTAATCTGCACAGCACTAGCAGGGAAGAGAAAAAAAAATATAAAAAAAATTATGACCTCCCTCGAACGCGTATAGATCACCTAAATGTGCAAAAGTAAGCTCCTACTCCTTATACCCTTATGGCGGTTCAGTAGAGACTAGTAAGAGCATCAGGATAGCGGCGCTTAGACGCGGATTAAGGTCGGACAAGGTCTCAAACATCTGCGGGACTTTTTTCAGGGCGCTCCTTGCAGGTCCTTCACTCTCCGGAGCGGCCCGAAGGAGCCACCAGCGGCATCCGCCGCCCCTCGGGCCTCCGGCAGCCAGGCCTTGCCCTTGAAGGGCTGAGCTGCGGCCCGACACCGCCCCGAAAATCCACGAACGCCAGAGGTTTATATCCACAAAGGAGACAGAGGGGTCCTGCAACTTTATTCGAATAACGCGGAGAGAGTCCTCTGGGGCACAGGCCCGCGGGTTTTCTCTCTCTCACGGGTGACACCAAAGGGGCGGACCGGTCCCTGTCACAGGGAAATACGGTCCCTGTCCCTCCTAAATGAACTCGTCTGCAGCGAGTCCGCGCTGCCTGTAAACAAGCTTTGCTACCGAGCGCAGTGTCCAGAGCGAGAGCTTCCCCAGCTCGGTGCCAGGAGGGCGGTGGGTGCCCCGGCAGAGGCGCGGGGGGCGGAGACAGGGCCGGGGCAGGCCCGGAACCGGCAGGGCTGGCCCGGAGGAGGAGGAGGAGGAGGAGAGTGCTGGGCATG
>VYXF01006516.1:211099-249497 GCA_013397295.1 Polioptila caerulea | reverse complement strand
GGAGGAGGAGGAGGAGGAGGAGAGTGCTGGGCATGGCGGCGCCCGTAGCGCTGCAGCGGAGCGTGGTGTCCCCCGCGGGCAGGCATAGCGCCTCCCTCATCTTCCTGCACGGCTCAGGTGCCTGCTTTCCCTCCCTTCTCTCCCCGCTGCCCGTGGGGACGGGGCGCTNCCTCTGCGTGAAAAACCTTTTCCTGATCCCCGACCTTACCCTTCATACCGAGTCCTGTTACTCCCTAGATTGACTCTCAGAGGGTAGCCACATTCAGAGGATGACTTTCACAGTTCAAGTGGCTCTTGTTTTAGAATCGGCAGGCGAGTACTGTTGGCACCCTTTAAAAGCCAGTGTTCATTTACCGACTACTGGTTGCTCAGAAGGGCCCTGTCCATGTCCAGACTGGCTTCATGGCCACCCTCTGCAGATGGGAGTTGCCTCCATCAGTCACTGGTCAGAGGGCAGGAGGGGTGTGGGTGTTTAGTTGGGTTTAATCCCTTAAAAGTTGTTTCTAGTCAGCTAAATAGCAGCAACAAGGTCCATGTTATATTAAAAAATATGAAAAAAACCCCAAAAAACAGTAATCTTAGCTCTTTACTAGATCAAGACCTTGAAAATCAATACTACTGAGCTGCTCATGTGCGTATGGCAACATGCTCAACACTTTCCCTGTCTTTTCCTTCCTTTTGGTTTTAGCTGGGGCTTCTGTTTAGTTTAACTAAGATGTGTGTCCTTACTAAATTAGTTTCATTTTTATAATCTAGTTTAACTTTGCTTTTTTAAAATTCTGTCAGTAAAAGAATGAAAGTGAAAGAGTTTGTGTGTTCAGCTCTCTTGTTAATGCTAATGCTTTAATGCTTGAGGAAATAATTTTCTCTAATGTTGGAGGAGTAAGGGAAGATTATGGTTAGAGGTTGATTCCACATGTGGTTAAAGTACTCTACAATTTTTCTTTTTTTTTTTTTTTAATACGATTTTGTTCATAATGTCTGTAATGGGGTGGTTTTATTTGGTTTCTAGCAGTTCCACAGAATAGAATTTAAAACAGAAGTCACCACAGTGCTGTTGCTGTGGGCTGGCCTGTAAACCTTTGTACAGCACTTGTGATGGAAAGTGGCAGTCAAATGGCACAAATCCATTTTGTTCTTAATGCTCTAGACAAACTATAACAAGTGCAGAACGTGAATGTAAAATGGTATGGAAAAATATTAGAACAATCCTGGTACTGTACATCAGATTTAGGTAGAGGTTCCATTTGGTAGCTTGGCAGGGAAGGCAAATAGACATAGCAAGTATGTAATAGCTTTTTAGGCTGAGGATTACGACTTTGCATGTTGTAACAAGCACAGAATCATAGGCTGGAAAAGACCTTGTAGAACATCGAGTCCAACCATTAACCAAATGCTGCCAAGTCCAGCATTAAACCATGTCCTCAAGTGCCACATCTGCACATCTTGTAAATACCTCCAGGGATGGTGACTCAGTGACTTTCCTGGGCAGCCTGTTCCAGCACTTGAAAGTCCTTTAGGTGATTAATTTTTTCCTAATGTCCAGTCTACATGCTACATGTTAAATTTGAACTTTGCACAGAAAGAAAACTTGGAAATACAAACTATATTTGAAAGGAAAGAAAGTAATATTTTACTTGAGGAGGTAGCAGAAGATAATATAGCTACCATCAATCTTTTTCTATTTGTAAACTAGTTCAGAGCAGAATCAGCCATCATTTGCTTCTTTCTGTAGTGTTCAGAACATATAATGCTAAAATTTTGGAAGAGTCTGAAAGACTAGCAGTTCAGGAGGTTTGTTGGCTTTTGTTTGATGTCACAGTCTCCTCTTTTCCTCCCTCTCCTTCAAGTTCTGTTCCTAGCAAATCAAAATGCATTATCTGAGCATACAAGTGCTCACATGTTTGAGCAGCACTTGGACCATGACGCTTCTTGACACACAGAAGGTCATAGTTACATTTTCTGTTACTGATTTTTCTGTGACCTTTTCATGGACAAATTGTCTTCATTAACAGTAAATGTTTCTGCAGATCTTTGTGACATTAAGGAATTTGTAAAGACCTAAGTCACAATTCTGTAATCATTCAGATAGCTGGTTGACTTACCTGAGGGTTCATTCTGTGCAAGTATTTGCAAGGCCTAGACCTTGGCTTTCTCACTGGGAAAAAAAAAAAAAAAAAGTTAGTTCAAGCCTCCCTAAGATACATTGTTTATAAGTGAGATGACCACAGCCTTGAGGAAACCCTTGTATGTCAAGAGTGTCTATGAAAAATCAGTGTTTTTGGACTTCAGACCACAGCACTTGCATAAGCCAAATGCTTGTGGGGGTGTGTTCTGAAGCATCCAGTTAAGGAGGTAACTTTGATTTTACTATTGAACTTAGCACAGAGTAAGGCTTGTGTCAGTTTTGCAACCCTGTTTTTTATTTGTCCCATGAAGTGTTTAGGTCAGAGAACAGTTAGTTCCAGTTATGCTAATTGTGCTCAACAGGAAAAAAATTGCTGGGTTTGAATCCTTGCCTTCTGTTTTAATTTTGAAGATTCATTAATTACATTTTTAAATAAAAACCACTGAATTTTGTTAGAGTGCTTAAGAGAGCTTTTCTCCATTAGGGAATTATAAAATTTTTAACCATGAATGGGTATATTCATGTGGCATTGTTCAGATGAGCCCATGCAGTGTGCCAGTAAGCCTGGCTAAGGACAGTGATATTTTTTTTCTTTTGATTTGGCCATTTTATTGAAAAGAATGAGGTGAGTCCTAAAGTGAAACCAAACAACTTGAGCTAAAATGATAGAGATTAGCAATTTGATTTGATAATTTGTGGGAACCTTAACTTCAAGCAAGACTGAAGTCTTACAGCATGAGTGGCAGTGAAATTCCAGTTTGCTGAGCCCACACTCAATTTTTTAGGTTGAACATCCTTCCTACTGTAAACTATATTCCTTGATGGACCGGTTTTCTTTAGCTTGAAGTATTGTATTACTCTGAGGACTTGTGTGTGCCTGCTCTTCAGAGGGGTGGCAGTGAAGTTGTGGCTGAAGATACCAGAGACAAGCTGGAGACACTGTCTGGTGTATATATATGTATTTGTTTAAAAGGAGCAAATGCTAACTACAGAATTCATCCTGTTTGTAGCACTTCAGTCTTCAGGGGTTTTGGCCATAGGCCATGTTAGTAAGACTAGGAAAAAAACAGATTGGGAGTGGATCTCTACTAGTTTTCAAACACAACTGTGTGGTTAAGGTTCTTTAGGATATTTTAACTGAACCCATCTCTTTACAAATTGTCATTTTCTCTTAAAGCCTATGTACAAGGTTAGCATAATTAAATGTGAAGATCTTTTTTACTGGGTTCTGAAGTGGGTTAACAAAATTCTCTAGTGACAGTAATTAACTTTTCTAAGGGGACCAACAGTTACTTTAGCTCACTTCTTAAGAGGTTCATCAAGATTTTTGTTTATCACTTAAGAGCAAATATGGTAAACTGTAAGTAAGAGGTAAGGCCTTGTGTCTGCTTGGGAGATATTTAAGTCATTGAATGTAATAAAGTATTGAGTAAACTTATGTTGTGGGATCTCTTAAGTAGTCCTTTTCTTGGAAGTTTTGATTCCATTGGAAAGGGGACTGAAGTTATTCTAGAAAGTTTGGGGGTTTTTTAGCATTTTAGTGTATTAACTTTGTAATTTGAAATTAAGTCAATCTTGACATTGTATAAATTTCTTGCTAAATTCGCAGAATAATTCTTTTACTCTTCTGTGTCATACAGGTGATACTGGCCAAGGAGCAAGAGCATGGATAAAACAAATCTTGAATCAAGACATGGCATTCCAACATATAAAAGTAATTTACCCAACAGCTCCTGCCAGGTACCATTTAATATATTGTAACTGTAGGATGAAGTTTCTCTGTTCGAGTGTTATAAAATACAGTTCTGCATATTGGTACAGATTGTCGTAACAATTTGTTCTTCTTTCTCATGTGCATGCTTTTTGACAAAACTGAACCTCAACCATCCATTGTTATCCTGTGATTTTAAGTGATTAAGACTCTAAATGGTTCCCAGAAGTCACAGCCTCTAGAAGTCACAGTTGAAATTTGGATAGTGTCCTCCTAGTAGCTTTCCATTTCCTTCATATAAATAGAAGATGATCCTGCAATGTGTGTTGTAGTGGCATTAGAGAGTCATGATCCAGATCACAGTCCTACCCATAATAACTCCCATATATTAACTATTAAAATATTGTGTTATATTTAATGCCAAGTTTCAGTACTGAAGGCGTTCAGTCTTTTTGTCAAGTAGGATGTCAAAGATCCTCAGCTCCTGGAGAAAGGACTGGGAATTCAAAAATGCACCTTACTTGTTTGAATCCTGGCCCAAGTGTTTCAAAAAAATTGAGTTCAACTCTTGCTGTAAGCTCAAGTCTTGTTATTAAATAACACTGTGTTCAGTGGTAGATGGAAATACAGATAAAAAATAATACCTGTAGGAATTTGAAAGTTTATGCAGTCAAATCTAGAGGCTAAAAGTTGGACAGGTACCCCCATACTTAGCTATCCAAAGATAATATTAAATATAGAATATATAATTAATTACATATATTATGTATGTAACATATATTAAATGTATAATACTAAATTTCAGAGGTGTTTAATTTTTCTTAATACATTTTTTTAAGGTTTCTGTGGCTCTAAGTTAGGAAAATGTTTCCTTGAAAGGTAATGGAGTTGAGTTTCTTTCTGAATTTGTGTGTAAGTGCAGATGAATGCTGAACAGAAAAGGAAATTGTGACACAGACTTTTGAGGTAGAGAGGTTTCAAAGTCAGAAAAAAAATTCTTGGAGGGTATAAACAAGTATAATAGCAGATTTTGTCTGGCACTCACTAGTACATGAAAAAAAACACCTTTTCCTTGACCGTGTATTTTTATGGTCTACTTAGGCAGGAAAAGCAGCTGAGAAATTGCTGTGTGAATGTACTCACTGCGTTACAGAAAAACCAAGCCTGTAAGTGGGAGCCTTTGAAGCAGTGTGTTCTGGGCTAGCAGGGAGTGAATCCCATTTTCTGTAAATAATGCGCTTGTTGCTTCACTGATGACAGGCTAAAGTGATGCTAGAGCTATCAGCAGCACATTTCACAGGCTGATGTGACATCTCACTGTACTTCCCTACCAGCACAGCACATACTGGGGAAATGTAGGAGGAGGTGCTTCTCTGGAAAATTATTTTTCTCCCCACATTATATGCAGCCAGAGCATCTCAAACCACATCTGCTGGGCCAGAGCTTCATTTTTCCATCCCACTGCACTTAGGAGGTCCAGTCCTTTTTTTATTTGTCTTGGTTTCTTTGGGTAACTACAGATGTAAATGATGTACAAATGATTAAGCAGCAAGATCTCCTGACTCAAATGAAGGAATTTGGTTTTGTCCTACGACGTCAAATTTCAGTACTTTGGTAAACAGATGGGAAGATACTGTTGTTATTAAAATATGTGAATAAACAGTTTATTTCACTTTCTTTTTTTCTTTTTCAAGTTGAAGTTACTCTTTTTCTTTTCTAGAGCAGGTAGAGTCATGCATGAGCTGATTCAGAAAAGTTGTATATTCAAAGAATATAAATTGCCCACAGTGTTTGTCTTTAACTGGCAAAGCACTCTTGTGTACAGCCCTCTGTTGCTGATAAACAGCCCTAGCTGACACAGTAAAATAAAACAGATGCTCCTAAGCACTGTTTGCCACTGTTTGCAGCAATGCTGAAGTTTGTGGTGATATATGTCACTGGTTGAAAGCAAAATAATGAAGCATTTACAGACCTATTTCATATTGTTTTGGTATTCGAGAACAAACCACACTGCTTTTTTGAAATGATTTTGTAACAGTTGCCTTCCTTTCTTTCACAGAAAATAAAAGCAAGGCCTAGAAGTTCCAAACTTGAATGGCAGACATTAAAGTAATTAAACTTGAGTATATGTGTTAGTTTTATGTATGTGTCTATTTATATGCATATATGTTTTGATTAGAATTCAAAAAGTTTCTGACAACAGGGGAGGAATTCAGCATCCTTGTAAAGAGACCTATATCTGGGTGACTGTGGGCATGCAGATGTGCTGAGGGAGAGCTCAGCAGATCTCTCAGGTTCTTTGCCCACGTAGAGGCTGAGGAATGTGCTGGCTGAAAGTCAGGCTGCTGAGAGAAAGCCTCTGTGGGTCTCTAACCTGCCACTGCACTGTTAGTGCAAAACTTGCTGCAGGTTCTTGTGCTGATGATGAAATCGAGGAAAAGCTTGAAGCTTGGCAGCACCCTCCTCGGATTGGCTGATGTGCTCTTCTGGCAAAACACTGTTAATGTGGATGAACTTCATACTCTGAGCTCCTGTCCTTTCCAGGATAGCTTTGCACATGCACACTGAATGTTCTCTGTCAAAGTAGTTTCGGCAGTAAAAGCAGGTTTGGTGATACAACTGCAAAGCTGGGGGCTTTGGCAGGGTAAACTGCAGGTTGGGAATACCTCTTCACATTTTTGATGGAAATTATTCTGCTGATAGATCCATGGATACGGCGTTACGCGTTCTTCATGTCTGTTCAACAGAGTTTTGAAAAGCAGTGGAATTCACATTTTTCAACAAAACATAGATTTTTTTGATTTTTTTGTGAAGGATGGATTTGAATTATGCTCATGTTTTGTTTAGATTTTATCCCAGGTGCTGAAACATGCATATTTTTAATTTGTACAGCATCAGAGGTTCAGACATGTTTTGATTCAAGAGTCAATGTATTTGAAAATTATTTTGGAAAACCAGTCCAGCATGTAATCTGGAAGAATTCTGAAATATGTTCTTTGGCTTCACTAGCATTGATTTCGGCAAACACTAGAGAAGATTATGGGTAAAAGCAATGGAATGTTACTGAACTACATTTTATTAAACTGTTTTTTACTCTTCTCTATAGGTCTCTGTAAAAAGTCACATTTCTTTTTTTTAAAGATTTACTTTTCTTTAATAATTTTTGTGATATTCAGGGTTTGTACAGAGAGCAATCACCTGATGGCCCCTGGACAGGCAGCGTTTGCAGCATTTTGTCTCACTTATTCCCCATCACACTGGAAAGGGCAATGAGTCTTATATTTGGTTGTTGCCTGAGCAAAAATAATGGAATGTGGCTCTGAAGTAGTGAAATGTACTGTTAAAAAAGAAAAACTTGCAAAAATACTAAGTAAACTGCATATGGTAAAAAGCATGCTTAGATAAAAATGGAAAAAATACATGGATTCAAAGGCTTGATGTGATGTAGTGGGAGTACTGACACCTGAATTTGGAATATGTTTGGAAATTAAGTGCATTTACCTGAGATATACTAATTTTGCTTTACAAATTAAGTTTTACACATTGCTTGGAGGTTTGGGGTTTTTTTTTCTGTAATAGGCTCTACTAGGATCCTTAAAATTGAGTAGAGAACTTGTTTTAACTATATCTAGCTTTCTGTTGAGATTAGTGCTTCAGCACACAGGGTAAACTTGTTAAACACAACAGAATTCTAGTTTCTCTCCATTGCAATGCTAATACATATCTTTAAAAAAAAAGCAAGCTCAAATTGGAGCCCTAGTAGCTGATGCAATCCCTAAAGCCACGTCTACACTAATAGTTTTAAAGGAAAGGGTTTCCTTTTTCCCTTTTTATTTGGGTCAGGATGCCTACAACTTTAAATACTGTTTCAGCTGCTGCAACTGTGACTTAAACATTAGGTTTCTATTGAGTTTCTAAATCAGAACTGAATACCACCCAATTTAAACTTTTTTTTTTTTTTTTAATAGAAAGTGATAGTTTAAATTGGCGTTGCAGGAGCTAACGTGGTAAATTTAAAACCATTTAGGCTCTGCTTGTTTTAATACATATACCTTGCCTTCTATAATTCCCTGAAAAAATCTAGGCCAAAGATTCTTTGCGTTGTCTTGCATTCCATTCTGACAGTCCTTCTCTTTTGCAAGTCAGAAAATCAACTATAAATACTACTTTGGCTATTTTGTGGATGTTTTTGACATTCACTCAACAAACTTTTCTGTGGGATATAAGTCTGTGCAGAACTTGTTGTCTGGTGTGTGTGTGGGAGCACTTTATTCTCATTTCCATTATCTTTATGTGGCTGGTAAGGACTATAAGGCCCACTACTCCATCTTTTTACCTAAATTCACATCTTTGCTCAGCTCTTGGGTGGAAATGAGCTTCATCTCACCATAGTCCCCATCTGGCTCTATCACAAAACCACCAGACAGTTTGGCACCGCTCAGCTCCACTGGCAGCCTCTGCCTGTGAGAGGCCTCGGATTGGAAAAGCAGCAGGGGTACTGCAGCTTGGACTTGAGATGGATTGGAGGGGAGCGTGCACAGTGCCTATCATACTGTTTTTGGCTCAAGCAAATGTTATTAATCCTTGACTTTTGTAAGCCCTAACCTCATTCATAAATTTAACACAAAGGAGTCTTTTTTAAAGGTGGGAGCTTGAGGGAGAAATGGGAAAGGTTTGGGTTGGTTCTTTCATCTCCTTTAAGTAGAAATTCAACGTGTTCTGCATAATAATGCTTGAAGTACGCTTGGATAAACTTTGTATTTTCCTTTTTCTTTCTGCTCTGAAGTAAAGGTGAGAAAAACTGCAGATATCTAATGCTTACATCAGACACTAAATAGCACATAGGATGCACTAAACACTTGTCAGAGATAACTGTAATCATGCTTGGGGAAAACAAATTAGAACACGATGGAAATAATCTTGGATTTCTAATCCCTTTTACTGCATTGTGCTCTTAGGCATCCTTCCTCTTGTTTTTCTTCTCTCAACCCTTTTCCAGTACAGAAGAGTTGGAGACAGTGGTTTTTATATCACCCTTCCAGCAAGCGGTTGTGGATTTCTAAGTTATGTGCCATTCTGTGCTCTTGCTTTACAGTCTTTTCAAGGGTTTCTGTGCTCAGCTAGTGTCATTCATCCATCCTCAGTGTTGTTTGCCACCAGCTTGTGAAAGATGCCACTTTGAATCCCAGAGTGCCTTTCAGACCCCATAATGGAGAACTGATGCAGATTGGACCCTGGTTTGCCTCTTGCCACTTTCTTTCAGTGAATTTATAAGGCAGCCACTGTTGGTTGCTGAGGAGCTGGCAATGTGTATTAAAGGTCTTTTATGGTCTTTTCAACCATAAAATTATTGCTGTTCTCTGATTAGTACCAATCCCCAGAATTTACACACCCTCTCCAAAAAAAAAACCCCAAACAACAAATCCAACCCAGCAAACTAACAGAAACAAAGAAACAGAAACAAACTCTATTTCTCCCACTGAGTTTTATGCCAGACTCTATTGCAGCTCCCTTTGTCTTGAATGAATAAGATTTGTCTCAAGTAACAAAAGCTGTCAGCATAGTATTTCTTCAGGTAACTGTTCTGTGCCAGCTCAGTCAGCTCTCATTTCAGACAATGTGCATCCAGAACAGCTCTTTCAAAAGCATTTGCATGTGGTTGAGTGAACAGGCACAGCTTTTTCTGGAGAAGAGCCAAAATTGCTCCTCATGGAGATGACTCTTGCCTTCCTTTTGGTAATTTTTTTTTTTTTTTGAAGTATAGTTCTAAGTTAAAGCTGCTTGAATTTTGGACACATCATATGCTCTGTTACCATACCACAAAGCGGTATTGTTAAGATACATTGACCTTAATGACCTCAGTAAGGTCTCCCTGTACATTGGACTAGAGTTTCCAATTCATACTTCTTATTTGACTAGTTGGATTCTCTGCTTTCCTCCCCATTTCTTTTAAAATTTGCTTTCTGCTTCAAGCAGACAGTGGGAATTAAAAAGCATGTCTTGGACCTAAATTTTCTATTGAAATATATTACTGAAATTCAGCAGTGACATTCTGCTATGAGAGAATTTGGGATTAGGGAGTAATTTGATTTCCTTCAGAAAACCTGCCATCAGCTTTAAGAGAGTCGAGACTTGCTTCTAGAACCACTCAATATTTTGGATTGGAAGGGACCTTTCAAGGTCATCTAGTTTAATCCCCCCACCCCACCCAAAAATGAGCAGGGACATCTTCAATTAGATCATTTTACTTGGAATCCCATCCAGCCTGTCCTTAAATGTTTCCAGGGGTGGAGCATGTACCACCTCTGTGCAACCTGTGTTGGTGTTTCAACACCCTTATTGTAAAAACCAGTCCTCCTTACGTCTTGTATAAGTACCACCACTTTAAATTGAAAGTCGTTCCCCCTTGTCCTATTGCAACAGGTCCCACTGGAAAGTGTGTTTCCATCTTTCTTACAGGCCCCTTTAAGTACTGGAAGACTTCAGTAAGGTCTCCCTGAGCATTAGCTCCTCCAGGCTGAACGAACACAACTCTCTCAGCCTTTCTTTGTGGGGAGAGGTGATCTGATCATTTTTGTGGCCCTCCTCTGGACCTGCTTCAACAGGTCCATGTCTTTCCTGTTCTGAAGATTCCAGGACGTCGTTTCTCCAGCTGGAGTCTCACCAGAGCAATGTGGAACTACTGTGGTAGTGTGCCCTGTAGATTTTTTCAGAGGGATGCACAGTCTTCTGAAAGACAGCATTACAATTTGAGAGGCCCTACCTCCTAACTGAGAGGAGATGGGTTTGGGAGGCAAGAAAAATTGAGCATTTTTTATCTTTCTTTGTCTTTATTTCAATCTTGAAGCCCAACCTCACTGTAAATTTCCAGTTCTGTCTGACATTTCGAGAAGTTCTGTCTGGAAGCCTGTGAGCCAGCACCAGTGGTCTGAGTTTATGTGTCTGCTAATGCAGGGTGATCACAGTGCTGAGCATGAAGGCAGTGACACAACTGTGCATCAGGAGAAAGAGTTGGGGGAAGAATATTTACCATTTATCAATGTGCTGTCTTCTACTCTTATTTAAAGCAGCTACAACTGCTGACTTGTCTTCTAACTTAAAATATTGGATAGGGACAGTGATTTATTGGGTAATGAACAAAACCACCTGTAGTTTTATGTGAATCACTATGCTAATAGCATCATTTTGGAGATGGAATTTGCCATGGTTTGAGATCTGAATTTGAACCTTGTGTAGCATCATTGGGTTGCTCTCCACTTCTGTTAAGGTAATTTCAGACTACTGGCACAATTCTAAACATGAGTAAGAAGGTCTAGAGGATATATTCATGCTTCAGATTGTTGCTACCTACTTTCATCATGTTTTTTTCATTACTACAGAAAGCTAATCTATCTTGAATTTGTTAAATCGGTAATTATATGTGTTGCTTTGAAACTTTGCAGTGAAATCAACAGCGAAAATTACTTCTGTCTGAGATGGAAAGGTTAAGAAGTACTTACAAAGATATTGCAGGACATATTTTCCTTTTAAGACATTTTGAAGTATTATGTAGGATCTTCTCGAGACTGCACTCTCATTGAAGAGGTATATTGATCTACAGCAACATTCTTACAAATAGGAGCTATTAAGTAATCAGAAGACATGATTTAGAGTTATTTGAGTATGTTGGGAAGCATTTTAAAGATTCTAATCCTTCTAATGCCTGCAGTTTCTTGAATTATGTTTGATATTAGCCATGTCTCCTTTGCTATCTGTTCTCCTAACTTTTAAATGTTAAGAGAGGAATTCGTACAAATTGAAGGTTCTTTCAACTGTCTCTTAAAACTGGATACAAGTTTGAAAGCTGGATCTACCCAGAGAGAGAATTCTTGATTCTTGTTTTTCTTGTATGCATTTGAATCATTTATGTGCTCCAGAGCAAGCAAAACATACTCACACACACCCCTTAAAACCAAATAAGAAAAAATGCGCACACAACTTGGGGCACTCCGTATTTCCATTCCTACTTTCAACAGTACATAGTATTAGAAATATAGAGCTTTGTTTCTAGTATCATTTTTAAAAGAGAATAAAGAAAGTGAGGCACAGATAGACTAATGGTATGTGTTTTAATTAAACTTAAGAAAGCCAAAAAAATTCCAAACTTAAAGCTGGTTATTTGGTCTGACATTGTCCTTAACTGACCACATTGATCTTGTTGGATGGAGTTTCCACTCCACTCTGTATTTTTTTTTTTTTGCTTTTGCATATTTCAGTCCAGCTTCTCATGTCACTGTAACATAGGGATTTTTCTTTTTTTGTGGTTTAATTGTATGAAAAAATTTGGTGCTGTATTCTTGGAGCTGTACAGGTGGTTCCATGCCAAACATATTTGTTTACCGTGGTAATGTCTGAGTTGTAGTGTGCCAGCTAATAAAGGGATTATTTAAGGAAAAAGGTGAATGACTAAAACAGATGTGCCAGTTGGGTGAACCATTAAAAGAATCTTACTTCTCAGTTTTATATAAAGGTTATTTTTAATGCATTTCTGAGAAATCAAGAGTGCTTGCAGGGATGTTTTTGAGGCAGAAGAAGGCCACTTGTCTGTTTGCTTGGAGGTCTTTTCCTGTGGGCTTGAAAGACATTGGTCTTTCATCTGTCTTATGAAGGATTTGCAAAGACAGCAGGTAGAAGTCCTAAATTTCATCATCTGCTCTAGTATTATAATCTCATTAATTTTGACCTGTTTTAAATGTCATGATCTTGTCATTTAGTTGTGGGGAAACATGTTTTAATATTTATGGAATGTTAAAAGCAAATTGCTGTATCTTTGTTCCATATAAATCCTGGAGGTCAACCTGCTGTAATAATATATTCAGGTCAACCTGCTGTAGTAATACTAAAACTTTTCTTACACAAATGTTAGGTACTCTGACTTTACAAGGAAATGAAGCACTCTGACTGCTAAGCATTTTAACCAGGATTGATGTAAAAGTGTTTGAGAGAAGCTAATATAATGGATTACATGCTGTTTGCCCAGACATTTTGTCTGTTGTACATCACATTGTCCAAGTGACTTCCAGAAACTCCACTGATTCTGCTCTTGATAGTTTTGACTGGAATGTCTCCTCTTAGAAACTGAGTTTTGTGAATTAGATATTTGTAATCTTATTTCTTAGGTGTTGATCAAATCATTTGGGAAGAATCCTGAAGAGAGAATTCCAAACAGAAGACAATAAAAAAAGCAAAAGCATTTTAATACTATTTTTTAATCGTAGCTTTAGGTTGCTGGCTATACAAGATATTTCCACTGAATTTCCTTTCATTTCAGAGTTAACTTCTTAATAGACAAGTAAGGGCTACCTTGAAAACTAATAGCTCAATTTTTAAAATTCTGGTGCTTAAGTATACAGTTTGGTTTGAATTGAGGAAATGAGGGGATACTTAAGGCAATTGACCAGATGTAGTATGGCACTTTCAGTAATGGCATATTTCAGGTACTCTGAAACTCTGCTGAAAAAGATGAACCTGTAGTGTTTCTCTTTGTACCTATCTGTTGCTGTTTGTTGCCTCTTTCAGTATATTTTTCATACCAACTTCTAAGTCACGGACTTTTTTTTGTGTGTTCATGACAACAGGCAGAAGAAAATCTATGTTCTCTCATTTTTTACCGTTATGAGCAAATAGTGCAAATAATATTATCTTGAACACTCATCTTAGTAGCAGTACTGGTTTAGAAATAGCTGTTTACATATGTGAAGTCTCTCTGGTGTTAATAAAGGCAGAATTTGTTCCTTCATTAAAAATAACTGAATCAATGGCTTTCTCATTTTAGGTTAGTTGTGGTTTTGTTTAATCCTAGTATTGAAAAAATTCCAAAGACAGCACAGAAGTCAACTTTAACATTTTCAGTATGTTCCCATTTAGAAATGTATCAAAAGCTGTCTGTTTTGTGGACGATGATTGTAATCTGATCTAAGCTTAAGTAAAAATGAAGAATTTGCCCTGGTTGAACATAGCAAATAAGGGTTTCAAGGGGCTTTGTTTGAGATGATCAATCTCATAGCAGTATGTTTTGTAATATATTGTAGGGCCATTGCAAGGCAATTAGATCACCTTTCTTGGGATTTCAGGGCTCCATTAATCATCTTTATTTAAAACCAAAGAAAAGACTTCTTTGAATTGAAGGTTTCTTGATTATCTAAGATTTGTGCAGCCTGTTGAAGCACTTAAAATAACATTCTGACAACATGGTATTATGGTGGGGAGTATCATATCTCTTGTTTTTGCACCAGTCCAGTAAGCACATGGCATTTCTTTCAGTTTTGTTTATGAGATACCTGCCCCATTAAGATGATGATGGCAATATTTATTTGACAAAAAGAAAAATTGGCAGGTTTTTTTTAATACCTAGAGCTTCATAATACCTGTCCCCTGTCAGTTTTTTTCAAGAATTAGGCAATTGAATTCCATAAAGTTAGCTCCTGCAAAGCTGGCTTGTTTAGAAGTTACTTCAGTTTGTTGCATTCCAGCGTGGATTTCAACCCTAAATTTAGGATTAAGAACCTGTTGACAGGCTTAAAACTTAAAATTTTTACCTGACCTAACCAACCTTAACATTGAATTGGCTGAAAATTGCATTTTACGTAACTTCCAAATGTTGTCTTCGTTCTTGAAGGACCATGGTTTCAGTGCAAGGAAATGCACTGTGACTGGATGTAAATGGAGTTAGACCTCAAAGAGGTTTATTCTCTCCTTTGCTGGAGATATACTGATTAATTCATTTTTATTTATTATATATGCTCAAGGCTTTTGATCCTGTGCTTGGTTAATCACTTCTTTTCTTTCCTTCCACCACTCCAGGCCATATACACCTATGAAAGGAGCCTTTTCCAATGTGTGGTTTGACAGGTATAAGATCTCTAATGACTGTCCTGAACACATTGAAAGCATTGATTCTATGTGCCGGGGCCTTACAGACCTGATCAACGATGAGGTTAAGAATGGCATTGCCAAGAACAGGATACTCATAGGTAAGAGATTTATTTATAATGTGTTTATTCTAATGGGTTTTTAATAGTTAAGAGATCATCTTCTTGGAATTTGCTCTCTCCTGAAGGCTCATGAGCATGGCTTGAAGCTGCTGAACAGCCTTTTCAGTAGCCAATTCTCAGCAGTATTAAATCCTTATTTAAACCTGTATCAGGTGGGGAATGTGCCAAACTGTAAGCAGCAGTGTCCTCAAAATGTAAAACTGATTTTATTGTCAACAGTCATTTGTAATCATTATTTAAAATAGAGTGGGCAGTGATTTACTTTGAGAAGTACATAGTTTTACTATTTGCTTTAAGCCCTTTTCAAGGATGGAAAAGTACACTTTCCAAAAATGACGTGCATTTTGGAGAATGGAGATGTAGCATATAATAATAATGCACTTTTTTTTACTGCTCTACTCATTGTGGGTTAAATTAATTCATGCAGGAAAAATGTGCATGTTACAAAGCACTAAAGGTTAACACTTGATAACAAATGGAATATTAGCTGTAATAGTTCATATGTGTCTATCTTTATTTCTCTTTCCACAAATCTCCAGTAACTTTCACAGGACTTCAGTGAAATAGATGGGATATTGAGGCACAGGAGTTGAGGGGGATGAAATAGCCTATGGCAGAGAGGAAATGAGAATTCACAAGTCCTTGACTCCCTGTCCCATCTCTAGACCACAAACTATTTCAGGTTAGGGAAAAAACCCTTTAAGTGGGATCTTATAAATTTATGTCCAACTGAGTCATGCCATCAAAATCTCGCGTGACTGAGCCACTGCCTTTCAGCCTGGTGTGTTTTCCTGGTCCAGCCCCATGTTGCTCTGTGAAGGCCTGTGCTTGCTTTCCCTTTCTGGCTCATTGCCCTGGCTGCAGAGTGCATTGTTTTGGATGGCTGTCAAGAGTCCCTTTGATCTGTCTTTCCTGTGTTGTTATACCTGCTGGCTTGGAAGCAGCTGGAGAAGTGCAGGTGCTTTGCTGTTGAGCAAGCTGGGAGATGCTCTGTATACAGATCCAGTGTGCTACTAGGCTGTTTTCCTTTCCTCTGTAGCCTTCAAAATTAGAAATAGCCAGACTGCAAAGTATGAAGGTTGTTTTCCAAGTCATGAGCAGAGTAAGGAAGCTGGCATACACTGAGTGTTTCATCCCGTAGATTCTTTGGAAGTCCCCGTCGCTGTGTGTTTGCATTCCTCACATATAAATCAGAAATAACTGTACTTGTTTTGTCACTCTTGAGAGCTCTATTTCCCCACCTGACAGAGACTGCAAGCACACATCCTTGTGGTTCAGTCCAATGTTTATGCAAGAAGCAAAATAAAGCAGCCCTGAGTTACTTTGTCCAAAATAGAGAGGGGGACTCATGCAGATGCATAAGAAACTTGATAGTGGAAGATTGTATCACTTGTGGCTGTGTAAGTGTTCTTCCACAAGAGCTTTGTGCCTTCTCTGCACTGTTTTTGAGGAATAATCAGTGTATGAATATCTAAGAATGAAGCTTAGAGATTCTCTAAGGTCTCTATGCATAAAGGTGACATTAATCATCTCAGATAGGACTTTGTGCAAATAATTGCCCATCTTCTGGCATTCTTTCTTACGGGAAATCAGAACTTTTGTAAAGGCACTCTGCAGATTTATAGTATTCAGCCTGGAGAACAGAAGCTCTGGGGAGATCTTGCAGCACCTTCCAGTACCTAAAGGGGCCCACAAGAAAGCTGGGGAGGGACTTTTTACAAGACAATGGCTTTAGTCTGAAAGGTTTAGATTAGATATTAGAAAGATATTAGTTACTTTGAGGGTGATGGCACACTGAAACAGATTGCCCAGAGAGGCTGGGGACATCCATCCCTGGAAGTGTTCAAGGCCAGATTAGATGGGGCCATGAGGAACCTGGTCTAGTGGAAGGACTTTCTGCCCATGGCAGGGAGTTGGAACCAAATGATCTTCAGAGTTTCTTCCAACCCAAGCCATTCTGTGATTTTTTGATCAAAAGAAAATATGAGGCCAAGTCAGTATGTGTGCACCAAACTGTAGTGTCCACTCAAAAAGGAGAAATCTGTATCCTGAAATTTTTCTGAGTTTAAAAATTTGGTAAATTTGGTTACTTCCTTAGAATGTCAGATAACTAAGTTCTGTCAAATCTTTTTAGATTTCTCTTTGAAAATGTCAGGAATATCCATCTGGTACAAGAAGATGAGGCCTAAGGTAACAGATGGTGTGCAAACAGTGGGTTTATCACTGCTGGAACCATGGAGTTGGAGGAGGCAGCCTTTGTGAGGTAAAGGGAAGAATAAGACAATTACAGCAGAAGAAACCAGGGTGAAATTTTGCTGTGAATTCATAGTGCATTCACTGCTGTTGAGTCATGTTGGAGATCCATAATGGGAATACTAGTACATATCTTATTATGGAAAACAGAGACAAAATAGTTGAGAGAAGCAACTGGAGAACTTGGGAGTCTGTAAAGAACAGCAGGGGCCTTTTTGGGGAGGGTCACAGAAACCAAAGAGCAGAGCAGTCGTATGAAGGGGCTTACAGGGAATTAAATGCTCCTTAAAGGGTTAAGGAGAATTAGATTGAGTGACCATTTTGAAGTAAGTGGGAGTTTTAATGACTGGAAAGAAAACAAAATTACTATGAGAAGCGTAACAAGATTGAAGGGTATGGTTTTATATGGAGTAGAGGACTAGAAATTACAGGCTGAGGGTGAGTGTCAGATATTGTTGGATAAAGGCGAGCGAGGTGTTGGGCAAGCAGGAAGGTGGGCAGCTGCTGACAGCTCAGAGGTGTGGGAGAAGAAGGCAGTATCTGAGGGAGCACTGTGCAAAGGTGAGCAAGTGGGAAGAGATGGGGAGCAGTAGTGGGCTCTCAAACATGGAAAATGAGAAGCCCAACACCTGGAGTTCTGGGGGATGATTCCCCTTCTTGAGCCATTCAGATTTTCCACAAGTCTCAGGGGAGTGGGTCAGTTAGAGCATTTTCTCTGAAAGAAATTATAGCTGTGTTGTTTGCTTCAGTACCTCTGAAATTCCCAAGTGACTGCTTGCAGATCAGAACTCTAAAGCTGAGGATGGAGTCAAGGTTGTACAGTGCCACTCCTCTCTTCTTTATAAAAAAAAAATGCTGGTGCAGCCTTGCTTTTAACGGCTGCTGTGTGAACCTACTTCTTAAGAAATAAATTACTTAGTTTACTGGATCTAAAGGAAGTCTTATTTTTAAAACATCCGCATTAATTTTGTGGCATGGCTCATCTACCCATTCCTATCTCCCAGCAGTTTCATGAGCTGCTTTCCTTTTAACACAAGTCTTTTTTGAAGGAAGGAGACTTCTGATTAAATTTTATTTCCCCTGACCTCAGAGGAGGAAGGAAGGGAGACTAACAGCAATACATAATTATTCAAAAAAATAATTATATCATCCCCAGAATTTGATAATGGTACTTAGTTTTTAGCCAGACATTCTTGTTGAGTTACTCTTATGGCCTTCCTGGCTAAAGCACTCCTTGCAAACAGTCCTGTAAGTAGGTTTGTATTGACTTTGGACTTAAAAAAATGTTATAAATTTAGTAAAATTTTGACACTTGGAGCTTTGATAGTATCCTTTCATTAAAAACAGGTTGTATTTCTTCTTTATAAATGCTCGAATTCATTGCTAAATTGGCCAAACAAGCCACAGTGGGACAATAATTTCTTTTTCTATCTAAAGCTAGGTTGGTTTTTCAGGTGGCAGTAGTTTTGGTTTTTGTTTTCTTGTCTTGGTTGTTCTGTTGTTTTGGTATTTTTAACTGCTTCCATAGTGATAATGCACTGTAAAATAAGTCCTCTTTAGTGAAAACTGTTTAAGATTTCAACAATCATATTCAAGAATACATTAGAAGCTCTTGAAAGAAATACCCCTCTCATTTTTAAGCATTTTGATAGGGCTCACTGTAGTCAACTACACTTTGGTGAAAGGCAGTCTTTTTGTTCTTTTTTTGTTCTTAATTTAGCACTGCTTTCCAGCTTTCACAGGTCACTTTTTGTGTAGTGCAGAAGTGCTGATCCAAGCATATTGGTCCGGCCACCTGTAGTCACTCGTGCAAGCAGCCAGTGAAAATAAACTTTCCATAACAGTCCTGTAGATTTGACTAAATGCCAAAAAACACATGCATGATTCCTGACCCCTTGTGCTGTAACAATAACATGAGACACACAACCACTTTTTGTTTATTGCTAGACTTCTTACATAGCTACTGAACTGCGGTGGAAGTAACATGAAAGCTCTGTGCTTCTTGTAAATATTAGCATTTCCTTCTCTCTCAGTGTGTGTGAGAATGGGGTTGGGGGGGGGAGGGAATATCTTGGCTTTGACGCCCCAGAGAGCGGATCCTATAAATACGTGAAGATAAAAACTTCCAGCAATAAATTGTTAAAGTTTTGAACGAACTATTTCACTCACAAGCTTGGCATTTTATATTTTTGGCTTCTAAGCCTTTTGCTGTCACTCATCCTATCTTGTATCTTCTGTCTTTATTAGGAGGACATTGTCTTCCATTCAGAGGTACTTACTGCCTTGTTCTTATGGAGTAAATTCATGGATTTATTTTGCTGTTTGTCTCTGCAATTCAAATGAGATTTCTCTTTCTGTACCTCCCATTACATGGCTTTGTGGTTTATCTAAATTGTGCCTGAGATGCTGGGCTCCAAGCAGTACTGTTAGTCCATCTGCCCCATAATACCTGCAACATTTTATTAATTTTCAGTGCATCAGTGTAAGTTTACCTTGCATTTATTCTTTGGGGTAAATGTTTGCTCCTCTTGGTTTTGGGGTTTGTTTTTTTTTTGTATCTGGACTGACTATGTTTCTCCTTTCGGTCTTTGCTACTCTAGCTCACATGTCAGGAAGTAAATCAGACTTTAACAAATTACTCTTTCTGTTTCCTTCATAAGTCTTTCAGTAGGAGGTACAATTTTAACCAAGAGTAGTCCACTTGTTACTTGTTTTTACCAGCATTTGACAGTGTCAATGTTAATGTATCTAAAGACTCTGAAACGTGGCACATTCTCAGTATGGTGAATGACAGGCTTAGCAAATGTTAGTGAAGATTAGAAGTAAATAAGACTCACAGCAGTAAACTGAAAAATAATTCAATGATGATATTGCCATCACATATAAGATAATGACCTTGGAAAGAAAATAATTATAGCGTGAATCGAGTTCTGATCTTTTCAGCCTTACTAGGAACTCTGTTGAAAACATGTCCTTACTCATCTTTAACAAATGCCTGAATCCAGTGCAAAATTAAATGGATGGATGGGCTTTTAGAATGCTTCAGAGCTGTGCAGACATGCCACAGGGTACAAATTAACCTGTACTTTCTTCACAGTTGTGCCAACAGAATCACAGAAGAGTGAGACTTCACAACATTTGCTGTTCCATTGTTATGCACCAGTGCAGGTTCAGTTCTATTTAGGCAAGTCCTTACCATTACTTTTCTGAATTCTTCTAAAAGATCTCTGCTAACAGAAGGTTCACAACTCTGCAGAACAGCAACCTCTTTCTGTGCTTCACTAGTCTCTGCTTTAGAGCACTGTTTTCTACTTTCCTTTCTGTAATGCAGTTTAGAGTCACAGATACTGTGAGCATAAGGGGTAGGTTGTTCTCTTCCTTTTTCCCTTGTTGTGCAGTTATGCTGACTGTAAAAATGACAGGTAAGTGTTGCAGCAGGGTAGTGCTGTCCTCCTCTCTAGAAACAGCCAAGAAAACACACTGGGTAAATGAAGCAAGCCATAGATTGGCAGGGTAACATCTTAATAAAAATTGATTTGAGACTTTTCATGGGTTTTATTTTCCTTACAGTGATAAAAATTACGACCCCTTAGGTACACATGTTGGGTTTCCCTCTATTACCCATAGCAGTTGAAAATAAATGTGTAACTTGGTTCTGGTTTTACTGTGAGTTGATATGTTAGAAACAATTGTACGCTTGTTTTTACAAGCAAGTGGTAAAACTCGTACAACTTAAATATGCTTTTCAAAATATATTTTGACTGGTGAGAAAGTTGGGAAGCAAATTGATTCATGTTCCTAACAAGAGCAAGCGGCTGAGCCACTCAAGGGAAGTTGCCTTTGTTCTTGTAAAGACTCTCAAGTTTGTTGCTCTTGTAAAGACTAAGTAACAACCAGAATAACAAGGGTATCAAGGGTGGAAACCGTTCATTGCAGTTCTGCTGGTGTGCAAGGTTTTTGTTTGATGAAGTTTCATGAAGAGATTAAAAGGAGAAAGTCACTGCTGTGAGGAAGTTCACTTGAGACAAAATACGTGTTTGAGCACTTAACACAGGAGCAGTGTTCAGGGAGTTCTGTGGAGAAGGGAATTTGCTGTTCCACTGGCATTTGTACTCTTTGCTGATATTCATTTGTGAACACTGTTAAATGTATATAATACTTCCATTCATTGATGAAAATGGAAGGTCAAAACAGAAAGTCAGCTTCTTTGCAGATGATGTGTAGAACAAGGTTGTGCTGTTACTGTTAATAGAAGGTAAATCACAAAGTCCCTAGGGAGAGGGGAAAGTAAACTGGAATGTAGCTTTAGGGAGAAATTCCAGATAACAGACTGATTAAAGCAACTCTAAGTTGAAATTCTAAAAAAGGAGAAATTGAGAATGAAAAATGCTGTGAGAATGGAATGAAAAGGAGGCAAGAGTATGTAATGGATTGTAATAATAACAGAACAGGCCAAGACAATTTCTAACTGTGCTGGTGTAGCCTTATACAACAGAACAGTGTTTGTCTTGTGCTGGGCTGGCACAGGCACTGTGCTGAAGGATTCATTTCTTGCCACTTTGTTACCAAAGCTGTACTGAAATGTGAAGAAATACAGGAAAGATGAAGAACAACTACTACAGAGAAACTAGTGAAGAAATATTGCTTTAAACAAACACCCCCAACTACACCCCTACACCCAAGTCTGGGGTTTAGTTTATCCTGTTCCTTTTTTTCTTCAAAATTTGTGCACTATATGGGATTCAAAACTATTTTTTTTCTCCATGGCTGTGATTTCTGTTATGGCAAGCAGCTTTGAGCACATGTTAAGGTTTTAATGAAAAGATTGAGAAAGTGATGTTTGTTGTTTCCTACTTCCATAATCATTGTAACAAATGGACTAAGGCATTTTACAGTCAGATCTATATGATTCAGGATTCACTTGGCAATGTCAAACCTGTGTGTGCTAGAGAGCTGGTTTTCTGTAAAGAAGATTGAAGACCTTAAGAACTTTATTTATTCAGGAATAGCTCATTGCAGCCACTAAAGTGATACATGGGGGAGAAGGCAGTTTTTAGCATTCTCGTATGTATACAGGACAGGAGATACAAAAGAAACCTTTGTGCTGGGTAATAAAGTTAGTGTTTTCTGAGATGCAAACACACACATTGTTAGACAAAGTACAAAGAAACAAATAAAGCCAAAGTTTGACAGTAGGTAAATTCTTGGCTTCCTGAACCCCATGTAATGTTCAAGTGTCGTCATGGACCAGATTATCCTTTCAGACAAATACAAATGGGAAGCAAATAAATGCAAATCAAGATCTTTTGCAAAAGTGAGCTGGATTTTTGTTTGAAATGCTTCTAAGGCCATTTACAACTTCTGAAAGCAATGTTTTATCACTGAAAAATGGCAATTGTGATGAGGGTTTCTGTTTTGTTCAATCAGGAATAAATTCCATACGAGAAATTCAGTTTCTGTTCACTTTGTGTTACATCATCCCGTGCCTGAGATTACCTGAATTTAGTTACAGATTATATTCCAGAAAAATAATGTTTTACTTTTAATAAAGTATTGCATGGGACTTTCCTTCTGATTCAAATTCTTTAATTTGGAAGGGTGATGATTATGTGATTTCACCAGATCTTTCTCAGCTATCAAGGTGAGTCACAAGCAGTTTTCTTATTGCAGAGGGGTGTTACCTAGAAATCAGCACTACACTGAAGCAAATTTGAGGTCATAAATGCATCCTTGAGTGAACTTTCTCTTCAACTGGATGTATTTGACATAATTGAGTCTTTTGTATGTGCTTCCCTATTAGTCTACACATAAACCTCCTTTGTGAGTCAGGGAAGTTAGGTGCTTTCCTCAGCTGGCATCCTCAGCTGGCATCCTCAGCATTGCCAAGCTAACCTTGTTTAACTGTTGTTTAATCACAGTTCTCCTTAAAATAGGTTTGAGGGGAAAACTGAAAGTGAACGTGCTTTTACATTTAAAACCTACTGGCAAACTCTGAACTTCTGTGCACAGTCTTTGTGTATGTTGGAAGTAGATTGGTCTCAAGTAGAGAAGTAGATTGGTGAAGCCCTTGCAATGTTCTGCCCATCTAAGGATGAAATGTTGCTGTGTCATTTTGATTTTGTCTAATGCTCCTGACACGATATGCTTAGTGATGCTCTACAGTTTATGTATTCTTCATGCTGAGATCATCTGCATACATGTACTTTTGTGTTCTGTGTACACTCTGTCATTCCATATGTTTGTTTTGTGTAATATCTGTACCTGCCTCTTATTTTTCCTTCATCCAAAATTTGAATTCTTGTAGAAGCTCTTGACTGAAAATGTCTTTTTTGTGTTATGTCAAACATACACTTATACTGAAATGGTTCTTGTAATTTAAAAAAAATAGTCTGCATCTATAAATGTTTATTCAAATTGTTGTTTTTGAAGCATTTACCATGTGGCGTTTACTTAGAGATTGTTGTGGTATCAGGTGATAAACTTCAGGTATTCCCATGCAAATCAAATTCAAAGAGCTAGTCCTTTGTATTGCATTTTCTTGTAGTAGTATGAGCCACATAAAAGAACCATTACCTAATATTCTTCTAAACAGAAGGTGACTGCATTGTCAAAGACTGCTGTGAGTAATTGCAGACAGTGTGCCAGATTGTGACTAACTGGGTACAAAATTTTAAGATTAAATCATTTACAAACTAGTAATGACTTTTCAATGCAGCTTTTCTTCCTATAATCTGAAATACTTAAAATGGACTTCATTTTATGTGTTGACAAAGCATTGTCTGTATTTATTTATAAGCAAAGGCAAAATGGTCTCTTAGAGTACAAGTGCTTCTTTTGGGGTTGGGGGATGACAGCATTCTTCAGAATGATCAAAAGGAAATGAAATAAGTGGCCAGATTGTGCATAAGAAAATAAAGGCAACTGCACTCTAGTCATTATCTGGATATAGTCAATATAATGGCCTGTGTACTGTGTCCTTGTGAAGTAATGTGGTAGTCTGGATTTCTTTCCAAATGAATAAGCATTTGTCATATAAAATCATCCCTGAGGAATTATCTTTGAGTAAGGAATTACTGTAGTTGGAGAGACATATGGATCACAGAAGGCCATTAATTCAGAGATCCCAATAGAGCTCAGGGGGGGTACGTTACATTTGTTCCCTATTTATTATATATCCCAAGGTATAACAACAAAAATATCCTCAATGCTAGTTTAATTTGAATGCTCACTGATTATGTACAATAGAGATCTTTCATGTGTGAATGCTGCTGGCCTATGGGAGAAGTAACCTGAATACAAAGAGCAGTGAGAATTACCTGTTCACCGAGTTTTAGTTCATTAATGTCAGAGTATGTATGGCCACAGTATTCAGCTACCTGCTAGGGACCCTACACAAATGGCTTCTGAAGTAATGGCATTTGGGCTGTTTCTTTTTGTCCTCTCTCAGTAATGAATCTCCAGCACTGCTTTAGCTATCCAGTGTCTTAATTGCATCATGCATTGATTTAAACCTCAGGCTAAGCCACATAAGGGTTCAGGTTGGACATCAGAAGGATTTTCTGCAAAGAAAGGTTGTTAAACATTGGAGTGGGCAGCTGAGGGAGGTGCTGGAGTCACTGTCCCTGGAGGTGTTCAAGAAATGACTGAATGTGGAATTTGGTGCAATGGTCTACTTGACAAAGTGATGTTGGGTCATAGGTTGGGCTTGATGATCTTAGAGGTCTTTTCCGACCTAAGTGATTCTGTGATTCTAAAATCTTTGTAACCTTTATGACACTCAGAATGGGTTTTTCATTGTATTATGTATAAAAGAAACAAATTTTAAGATAATTATTTGTACATTGGGTTACAAAGACTTATAGAAAAATCCAATATTTGTTTCTTTTGTTGCATCCTAGGAGGCTTTTCGATGGGAGGTGGAATGGCAATGCATTTGGCATATAGGTTTCATCAGGATCTGGCAGGAGTCTTTGCCTTGTCTAGTTTTCTCAATAAGGACTCTGCTGTTTACCAGGTGAGTGTGTTGTAGATATTTTAGAAAACCTGCTTAGCTACATGAAAAACATGGTGATTAAAATTCAACATACATGTTTATACATCTGAGGCAGTTGATTCATATTCTAAACTTATGCCATTTCCAGGAAATAGCTTATCAGAATATTAGGAAAGTGAGCTTTAAAGCTGTCTTTAAATAACATTTTATTGCGCTTTTTTGCATAGACAGTACCATATTAAAGTGTAGAAGGAGATCAACAAAAGAAATTCTTTACTAGTTGTCCTTAATTCTTAAAGAGTCTTTGTAAGCATAAATATTCTTTGAAAAATGTGTGATGCATTGTAATACTCATGAGCTCCATTTGCTGTCATTGATTATTTCTGTTTCCTTTATTTGGAGAGGGGTATACACCTTAAAGTAAACCCTATCATTTGTCAAGCATTATTGTATTGGAACTTGAAGAGCAGGTTTTTTTCCAGTATTTCCTTGTTTACTTCTATTGAAATAGTACAATATGACCCCTAAAATGTAGATCAGTAAGTGCAATCAGTTGTTACCATATAATTGTAAATATTCTTTTAAAATTTTTGGCGGTATGTCTGATAGTGTCTCCTTTCCATCTAGGCTTTGAAAAGAAATGAAAGTGCTCTTCCAGAATTATTTCAGTGCCATGGAACTGCTGATGAACTAGTTCTCTACTCATGGGGTGAAGAGACCAACAAGATGTTAAAGTCTCTGGGAGTATCAGCATCACTTCATACTTTTCCAAACCTCAATCATGAGCTGAACAGAACTGAAATAGAAAAATTAAAATCCTGGATTGTAAAGAAATTGCCTGTTGAAGCACCAAAGGCAAATGAATAAATGAAGATCCAGCCTCATACTTTCTGATTTTTCATAGTTTTAAAATCATGTGTGGCATATATATGGGTGTCCCATGTCCCTTATATAAGCACAGCTTCAGGCAGACACTTGTATTCCATGAAGTTCACCTAAGTGGTGAAAAAATGGTGCTAATCACTAAACCTCACTTTATTATATAGGTTTCTTTTTCTGTTTTCTTGATCAGTTTTTAAGCACACTTCAGCCTACAAAAAGTCATGACTGATTATATTAAAACCATCCCAAACTAATCAAAGCAATATTCAGGAAACATTGCTGTGAATCTCCCAGATTTTTTTTTTTTTTTTTTTTTTTTTGTGGTGGTGTTGGTCAGGGAGGTGTTCTAAGATGGAAAATACACAGTGTCATGGTTGTTTCTAATGGCATTACAGCAACAAAAAGGCCAATTATTAAAATAATACAGTTTTGCTTGTAGAAATGCATGCATCTATTCAAGTTAGTTTAGTGAGAGGAACTGTATTGGCTTCAGTTGGATTCTCAGCATGTGGGAATGAACTTGCCTCAAAGCAGAGCTTTAGGTCACCTGAAAAAAAGTCAGGTTTATGTTATATTTTAAAAAGTCCTAAGTAGCTATGTCTGGCTATACCACAGGCCCTTGTTATTGCCCTTTCTCATTGTTTTGTTACTCAGAGATCTAGGTTTGTGCGAGTTTATTGAGCCCTCTGTGGTTTGCAGTGTAGATTTTTAAAAAGAAGTACCATCATGATTGCTGAGATCTATCCTGTTTTTGAAGAAATCATTCTTTGGGCCCTGTTCCTGTAGAAACTTATTTTTGCCAAGAGTTTTCTTTTGGCCTGCAAGATCACATTTTGAATTAAAAGATGAGAATACTTGACTCCTCTGTGAATATTTAAAAGTTGTAAATAATGATTGTGATATAAAGAAAACTTGTATCCCCTTATTTTAATGGTGGATGATTCATCTCTCTGTCAGTTTGATAAATTAACTCAGAGTATAAATATCTATTCTTATGTAATTGTAATGCTTTTTTTATTTCTCCCCCCTCTGCCCCATTTTCTACTCCCCAATTTCAGTAATTTTTTTAGCATGACAAGCTGTTCAGCCTTTTGCCAAAGCAAATAGATCCAAGTCTCTTGCTTAATCCTCTCCTTTTCCCGTTTTTGAGGAGTGGATCTGGGACACTGTTGTTTGCTCTGTCACAGCAGATTGCTGCCAGTACTGACTATGACTCCAGAAATATCAGCCAGCTCCCAGGGACTAAGTTTTATTCAAATCCTCATGCCCCAAGACCTCAGCCAGCTTTTACCTATCTTGAGGAGTAAGCAAGGGGAAAAAAATGTCACTGTTCAAGAACAAGGCATGTAATTGGCAGTAGCAAGTAACAACTTCCTGCTGCTAAAAATATTTTGCTGTATTTAATTTTCCTAGCATTAGCAAGTCAGCAGTCTGTTCTGAAAAACAGCATTTTAAATGGCACATGAAAACTCAGCTATTTGAAACAGTGAGTGAACAGCAGTTTTTCCTGGTGCCCTAGGCTTCCTAATTACTGCAAATTAAATTGAAACAGGTGTGTTCAGAGGCAGCTGAGCTAACATTGCCTTGGCCCAACTCTAATTGCAGTCCTTGACAAGTGAAGTAGCAGCATTTTAGGGATAATGCATCACTTCTGCCCTGTTTTCTGTTGTTCCTGGGCTCCTATCAGGAGGCTCTTTGAACCACTAATGCGAGGTGGCAATTCAGTTTGGTGACAAGTGCCTTCACATGGGAAATTGGCAGGTTTCTGGCAAGGTGGCTTTTAACACAGTCAGAGAATAGCATAAAACAGTTGGAGGAATACCATAGAGGGAATAGAAAATATTACCAATCCAAACCCAGCTCTTTTGATTGTTTTTGCAGTGTCAATAATTGCAAATACAATGGATACAGCGATGGCTTAGTTCCCTTGATCTAAGTTGAGAAGCAATTACAAGCATCATGACATCCATAGAAAAAAGTCCCCAGTTTGCATCTATTTTCTTCCATCTTCTTGGCTTGTGAGTGAAGTGCCAACTAATCAGGAGATGCATTGTGACATGAGACTGGAAATCCATTAGGTACATGCTGTACAAGAGTCCCTAGTCTCAGAACTTTTTGAGGTCACTTTTGGGATGTTGGAGAACTCAATAGTTTTCCTTCAGCCTACAGGAAGTGAGGACAGTGGGACTTGCCTGTCCCTTTAGCTGAGGATGGTGTGGCTCTGTGTCCCAGATGGTGCCAAGCTCATACTGGACAAACAGATTGAAGTTTAGCCCAGAAAAATTTGGGTTGCTGGTTGGTATTGAGAAGCAGCCAGAGGCAATATTAGTCCTTGAAGACAGTGGGCCTGCTGTTAGATCTCTAGTCAAATGAAAACCTTAATAGTCAAAATTAGCCCAGCTTCTTGACAGCATGTTTCAGAAGTAATTCAGACAGCTTTTTGACTGACTGGCTGCTTTTTTTAACCTGTCCCTTTTTTACTACACTTTAAAAAAAATAATTTTTAATTTGATACTGGAAGTAGGGTAAGGGTTTATTTGCCAAAAGGGCAACTCAGCTTATGGCACTGCAGCTCTAGGGCCTGCCTGTTGATTTCTGGGTGGAGTTTAAAGTGGTTCCTAGAGACTTTAAGAATCAAAAAGACTTTCATTTTGACTAAACTGTTACCTGTTGTTGGGACAGACTTCCTGTACCAAGTGTTTGTTGTTGGGACAGATTTCCTGTACCAGGTGCCAGGGCATTCAGGACCCTGAACTGCTATGTCTTATCAGCTCAATTTAGATTCAGATGAAGAGAGTGGTAAAGAATGCAGCATTTCTGGTTCATCCCTGATGTTTCACTCCTGATCATACAAAAACGTTAAGGAGAGTGATGCCCTTCACTTTTAGGAGGAATCAACTTGAGGAGCTTTCCCTTTTTTTTCTTTTTTTTCTTACTTTTGTACATGAGCATTGTCCTATTTCTTTCCTGTTTAAAGAGACAGTCCTGGACAGCATTTTGAGGAAGAGATTCAAAATTTAAGGGCCAAGCCTGGATCTGTACCACTTGAGCTACTGAAGATATGAGAACATAAACTAGAAAGAGGGTGGCTCTGTCCTGCTCCAGAAGAGGCAGACAGGCAGGAGCAATTAGTTGGCAATGCTGGTTTATGTTCTTACTGTAACTCTTTTGAGGTACTTTTTTATTTCCTTTCAAAGTTAGATAAGAGTTTGGCTTTAAAGTACAAACTTTTAATACCATTTAAAAATGTAACTGGAATAACCGACTGACTAAGTCCATTCAGATTGATATTATTTTCTTGGAGCTTGGTTCTGTTTTGGTGAAATACACAACTCAGTAAGCAAAAGAAAACTTTTTACATAAAATCTTTACCTCTTGGGCTCAGTTGGTGTGTTCCATAGTGCTTCAGAAACAAAGCACTAGTGTTTGGATTCCTTTTCTTTCTACTTTTCTGACCCTACACATTTGTCTTTCAGCTGTCTGAAATTTGTGAGTAGATCATTGCTGTGAATGTGGATGCCTTCTGAGTAATTAAGGTGATTGAACAGATATATAAAGCCAGAGAACAAATATGAATAAGGCAGAAATTGGCTGAACAATGTGAGAAGCCTGAAGTCATTGGTAACGTAATTTTGACATTAAAGCAAGAAATTCTCTGCTTAAGTTAATCTCTTCTCATGTTAGGTCTTTCACTGCTTTTTAAGTAAATCATCTTTAAAGCCATTTAACAAGTCTCTACAGATGAAATGAGCCAAGTGGGTGAAAGTGACTTGTATTTATAAAGATGAGATCCAGATGGCAAAACATGGAAATGGGAACCTAGTGGACAATGTTAGAACAAAATTTATTAAGACATAGATGGAGGAAAGTGGATGTGAGTTTACTTTGCAGTTGACACATGTTCTAGAATAGTTGAGAGGATTTTTTGGGAGGTCATAGAAGAGAAACCTATTCCTGAAGTTTTCCAGCTTGACTCCACCTTCATTTGAGATGCATCTGATTAAGGGTGCTCTAGAGAAAGGAAATAACAATTACCAATTCAGTTTCCTACTTCTGTTTCTTTTCCAAATCTTCTTCCACTGTGTGAACCTGGTATCGCTACTCGGAAGAGAAACTAGCAGTTCTATTTTCAATATCACATCTGTTCAAATGTTTCTCTGCACACTGTGCTGGGACTTAGCACTCAGCTGTGCCTTGGGTGAGTTCTGTGATTACTGAACTGTTAGATTTAAAAAATCGTAATTTAGAAGAGCCAGTGGTGTGAATCCAGAAGGGTCTCTTACTCCCCATGGCACAGTGTTGAGCCTGAGTACTGTAGCAAACCAGCTGTCATCGAGATAAGTTTTGTGGACTTGAGAGACAGAACTTCCTCTTCTGTTAAGCATGTAATGGCTGTAGGCACTGTTTTGGTGAGGAGGCACCTAAAATCTTCTGTGGATTCAGTGTATAAACATGTAGGATCCCTTAAAAATGCAAGGAGAAGTTAGTGTCTACTTATTAAATGCTTAAAAACAGTTGTGTAGTGAGTGTTTGTTGGAGGTTGGGTTGTTTTCTTATGGAATTTTTTCCCAAAAATTGCTAGGAAGCTGATTGCTGAGTGCTTGTGGGCAAGAAAAGACAAAAGAAGTAGCTAAGTCAGGGAAAGAGTGGCACCGACTACACTTCTCTCTCGGGGAATTTTTTTGATGCTCAAAAGGAACAGTGAGGGTTCAGTCTTTGACTTTGGGGAGATCATATCGGACCTCACCTGGAGCTCAGCTTGGATTTACTTTTGTGGGTTCCCCGGGATTTCAGCCCCTGGTCTCTCCCTGCCCTGCCAGGTGGTGCTGCCCCATTGCCCTGCACNTAGGCTAAATAAACTGTATAAAACCTGAACGTGGCGAAGAGAAAATTGTGAACCCTCTCGGGCTACTGTGACAGGGGCAATGTCCAGGTTCACTCAATACTCTAGTATTGTCCTGAATCTTCCGTGGCTTAGACTTTGTCATTTTGTTTGCTGATTATTTTTTGTTCATTTAATTAGCATAAGACTCTGTCAATTTTTTTCTTTAATTGTTAAAATAAATTCTGTTATTTTTTTTAATTGACTCGAAATTTTGTTGATTTGGCCTGATCGGGGCACCACCCATAACAGTGTTAAACATTACTCTTGGACTATTAATTGCTAATGACAAGGAATTTGTCATTCAGAGAACAAAGCCAATGAGGCTTTGTAACCTGTGTCTTAATGCACAGGGGAAATGGTCAAAATAGACCAGAGAGCATACTTAGAACTTTTCCAGTGCTTCGTAGGGACAGTGCTTCATGGCTGGTGGATATTTTACCCTGGCTTCTTAGAAGTAGTTACTGTTTTAAATTAAATGCAACATGACACAGTAATAATCTAATAGTCTGCAACTCTTAATAAAAGCACAGAATAATTAATTGCTTGCTTGTGCTCTCATGGTAGGTTAAAGGTGTTTGTCACCATGGGGAATGTACAGTGATTGACATCAAGTATGTCAGATCATAGTTTGAATCAAGGAAGCCATCAAGGTGTTATGTCATCTATACAGTATAAAATTTATAAAAACATGATTTCTGCTGCTTCTTGACCTTTAAAATATGCAGAAATGAATCAGACTGCAAACTTTACCTGCTGTCATAGTTGATCTTAGTAGAAAAAATGCTCTCTAGGGTGTGTTTCAGCCAAATACTGATATTCAAGCATGTGAACAACCTCTGCTGCCTTAAAGCCTATGGTTCCCACTGATGGATATATGATCTAGAAAGCCTGGCTTCAAAGATGGACTTGGTTTTGTTTGAGTTTGTAGGGTTTGGGGTGAAATTCTTAATGTGGCCAAGGTCTTGTGAGGGCCAGCCAAAATAATTATGAATCTTAGTCACACCAGTATGCCAAAACTGCTAAGGCAGTGATTTAATGCTTCCAGAGTAATAAGAATGGTTGAGTGCTCAACCATGCTCCCCTTCCATTGCTAATCTCTAGTCCACATAAGGTATGTTTAAATATCAGAGGAGAGCCTCTCTTTTGTGTTTGCATTTTTATAAAGTGGAATTTGGTGTAATTTGCAGGTTAATGTGATGCATGATGACAAACTTCACTTACACTTAGAGGTTGCCTTCATTGTCTTTGCATTTGCAGAAATAGTAATGGCTGACTGATGACCTTCTGGGCAAGAATTATGGCATTTTCATCACTAGGATTTTTTTCAGAGAAATTAACATTTTTCAGTGTTTGCGCTAAACCGGTTACACTCTAAATTGGCTAAATAAATGCTCAATGAGGAACTCAGGATTCAGAAATGTAATTAAACTTTTCTTTCATTTGGAACAGAGTATTTTTCAGTTAGGACTTACAGGTGCCTGTCTGACTGCCCCCTTTCCTTCCCCACTTGTTTGGGAAGGGGGAGGAAGCTTGTTTAGAAGTAGCAGTCAGCCCATGGAGAAACGTTTCATTTCATGACAGATCACATCAGATTTACACTTGGAACCACACAGATTTTTGTACTATGGCCATTTCCAGCATGTACAGAGGTGATGTGGAGTGCCATGTGCTAATTTGACATAATTTCCTGAGAAATGAACTGGATGGCAAATGAAGGATAGTGCTGCCAGTATTTATAATAATATATTGATATGTTTTTTTTGGAAACAATGTGGCCCCTGCTTCTGTTTGTATTTATAATTTAGCATGAAATTAGCATAACCAGAAATCAAAAATGTGCTGGTGAAAAGAATGGATATTAATATTAGAAGTGCCAGAGCAGATTTTGTATATTGAAAGCTGACAAAAAAGACAATTTGCAGAGGTTTCAATAAGTGCATCATTAAATCATCCTTGGCTCCTTTTCAGTTTTGTTTTTTTTTAATGATGCTTTTCTAAGCAAAAATATAAACATACGAAGCACTGAAGGTGACTTTCTTGGAAGAACTGAATTTTTTCCTCACTAAGGATATAGGGTTTTTTCTAAAGATGTCCAACTGATTAATGCAAGACCGCATGGAATTACTGGGTGAAATCTTCAAGATGTTTTAGCATTTTTATAGCACGACTTGGTTGTCAATGTTGTTGTGTATATGAAAATATTTGGCAGCTTTGTTGACCAGATAGGCGATGGTATGTGAATTTCACATTCTGTATAAAGGCCCTTGGTTTCATATCTGCAATATGAAGGAATATTTAAGTGTTGAACTTTCAATTGAAACAGCAGTTAAGTCATTGCCTTCATAATTTCTGTCATGTCAGGAGGAGGGAGAGCCTTGTGTCATGCTCCACTCCACGAGCTCTGAATATTTGGTTTTTCTGAAGCCATTTTTGGACCCAGCAAGCTGTCAAGCCTGGAATTGGCTGTAGTCCTGCTTGCCTCAACACCTCTTCCCATGGCCCATGAAGGGACTTAGATCAGCTCTCCTGGAGACAAAAGCAAGTTCCATTCTCATGGTGGAAGCCCCTTACTATGTTTAGCATGAGCAGCACTGAGAAACGTACATATTGTATAAATTCCCTTCTTGAAGTACTACCAGTGCTTTGGTTAAGCCACTGTAAAACTACTGGTATGCATTTGTTCATAGTTTAGAAAATACTGTTTTCATTACAGTAAACCAATATAAGCATCAGCAATATTGCTATCAAACAAATTAGTTCTCATACGAAATGTATGGTAAGTAAATTTGTTGTGTAGCTGAATACACTGTTATTTAATGGAACTTGGTTTGGTGCCAAGCAAACATATGGATCTTTAAATGCATTCCCCTTGGGGCTGTGTTGAAATCATCCACCAATAACCAGGGCTGAATTCCCTATTCCCTTCCAAATTTGCAGGCTGGCTGCCCTTATTGTATGAGGTTTGAAATGCAACTAATGGTGCAACAATTTCTGTTTTGTTAGTTTTGGGTTTTTTTTTTCAAATTTCACTAAAGTTTTTCTTCTCTCCTCACCCCCCCACCCCACCCCCAAAAACGTTCCTTTCACCCAGGAAAAGGGTCTTATTTTGTCTTCAAAAGCCACAGAGATTCTTGGTTTCTTTGGGGATTCTTATCTTCATTTCTCATCTAGGTCTTTCCTTTTACCAGGGAAAATATAAGGGGAGAAAAGTGAAAGACAAGATAATACAGGTAATAATACTTGTCTTTGCCTCTTTACAATATTAGAAGTATTACTTTAGGAATGCATGTATTTTGGAAAAAGTATTTTTTTCAGAAAATACTGCCTTTTTTTTTTAGTTGTGATAGTCTTTGTTTTTTAACAGGAAGCAGTATTGACAAAGCTACTTCAGCCATCATATTTTTAGCCACAGGACTTTAATGAGCTGCCACAACAGGTTACATTACACTTGCAGCAGAAGTAATAGCAAAGATACTCCTCTATGATCTTGCTATTGTGTGTACTTGCTTTGCTTGCTGGATGTAGTAGTATTTGAAATCAGTGTTGTTCCCTTCTTGTAGTGAAACTCATGTGTCAAAACCTCATAGTGTTCCTCCATAGCAGTCACTATTAAAGTAGGTTTTAAAAATTACTGTAATTACCTCAAGTAATTTAAATTTGACTCACTGCAATTTCTTTAAAACCTTCCCTTTGTACCTAATCAAATGCTGAAGTGGTGCTAAAAAAGATAGGCTTCATTTTACTTTGTCAAATTCCCTCCAGTGCTGCAACCACAAGAGAGTGTGTTATAACAATTTACTTGTACATCTGTGTGTGCTGATGTCTCTTGTAGTCAAAATTGTGTTTTGGCTTACTGAGACAACTAAATGGCACAAGTTGTGTTCCTAGATTTGTGCCCAACATAATCTCCAGAGCCTTGAACACATTTAGCTTCTGGCTGGCTGGCCAGACCTGGTCAGGTTACCTGATGGTGACAGAACTTTGAGGCATTTGAAAACAGCTTAACATTCAGTTTCAGGCACTGGATGGAGACCACCTTGGAGGGACTTGGTTTTAGGAGAGCAGCAGGAAAATAAAATGTTCTTTCAATAAATAATTAGGAGGACCTGTTAATGCTATATAGAGTAGAGCAGAGTTGTCTGTGCCAGTTCCTTCTGTAAATTGGTGGAGTAGTTGAGCTGTGCCAAAATACATCAGACAATGTCCTTACATGAGTGGAGTTACCGTGGGCTTGACCCCGTGTCATCTGAGAATCTGCTTCTCCCAGATAGTACAGGTGATGTCAAAAAGTTCAGTAGTATGCTTTTTATTATTATTTTCTTAGAAGCCTCAAAAAAATGTGGGTGAAATGGTGGCAAAATGTTGACAGCTGGGGAGGGGGCACTTGTGTTCAGATTCATACTGGAAAGCTGAAAGATGTTCTTACTACCTCAAAAACAGGGTTAGGGGCTAATTATAGACTCGGTGATGTAATGAGAACATTCTGACCCACCATTATAGTCCTAATCATAGTTGTAAGTCTGGTGAATTAAAAAGTCTGTTTTTCTTGCTTTCTGCGTACAAATTCCATTTCATAATAACATTTTGCATTATTTCTGGGAAGTTGCCGGGCTCTTAAGGTGATTAAAGTTACTCAGTCATCAGCAGCATGATTTGTAACCCACCCAAAGGCTGCTTATAATAGTATTGCTTCATTTTGTTACTTCTCTTGAAAATTCCTTAGCTGAAGGTGAGATGTCTAGGGAACCTCAAGTGTTAGACTGAAGAATTAGAGCTTTGTGCAGCTACAAAAGCCTGCTGTCTATTCTGTTAAAACCCTGGTGGGAAGGGGATAATGAGGAGTCGGGGCAGCCTGGGGGCATTGAGTCCTGTGGGAAGCGTGGAGCAGAGTCTGTACTGCAGCACTGTGCTCTGTGGGACACTGTCCAGAGCAGGACCCACAACAGAGGGATCTGTGCAGCTCTGTGACTTCGCTGTAAATCCAAGCTCAGTCATCACATGTTTGTTGGCACATGGACTTTGTGCACTGTTTTTACCAGGTAAGTGCACCAAGTCTGGCACCTTATACTTAAACCCATGTTTTTGCAAGAGAACTTTGGCTTGTGTCTCAGACCAGTTGGCTGTTTCAAGGAAGACCCAAACTTTCAGTGTAGTTTGTACTGTCCAAGATCACTCAAGCCAAATTATTCAGCTGCTCACCCTAGGTTCTCTTTGGTCTTATCTGGGAAGGGTTATCTTGTCCCTTCCCAAAGTGTTTTCAGCTTGGAGCCCAGCTCTCTCCATGGCTGCTTTGTGTGAGCAGTGTTTTGGACTCAGAGTAGAACTGAGAGTGGAAGGGCAGGAGCCAAATGTTCACAAAGTTTCTTCTGCCTGCAGGGACATGACTGGCACATGGATGACCAGAGAATCCTAAGTGGGGTCAGCATCAGACTAAGGTGAGCTTGTCAACATGCTTTGAGGTTGGGTGGCTGCAAGTAGGTTGTGATCTTGCCCATTCACTCAGAGATAAGCCAGGCTTTCCTTGCACAGCCCAGATGCAGAGACAAAATCCCTAGGTCTTGAGTGTGTTTGGATCTGGTGCTTTAACCTGAGACTTGAGGTGCACTGAGAGATGAGCTGTCATAGCAATATGCACAGGATCCCAGAGGATCCGACCTTCTTGGAAGAGAAACGGTATGTACTACTGTTTTGTTTTGTGGGTTGGTTTGGGTTTTTGTTGTTGTTGTTTTTTTTACTAGGATCAAAAGTAATTAATAATGTGGGGAGCCAGAATAGTGTTTGAAGTTGGCAGTCAGTACTTGGGAATCAGATATCAGAGATACCAGGCATGATGCAATCCAATGAGACATGCTTGGAGGGGGTGAGGGACAACAGCAGAGATGGTGAATAACCTTCAGAGGAAAGACTCTGGGGGACAAAACCATATTTCAGAAAAGATGTAATACTTAAGGGGCAAGAGAGACAGTAGAAAATATCAGAAGCTTTTGAGAGGGCCAGGAGATTATGATCTGTTCCCCAGCCACCACTTGGAGATAAGCTTCTCTTTAGGAAAGAAAAGAAAAAATTTATGTGATGTGCACTAAATAAAGTGCATTGTCAGCTGATCCCTCAGCCAAATTTTAAACGTGGTCAGAAGCTTTTCAAAGCTTTGTAATCTTTTAAATTATAAATCAGTGTTTTTACACTGTATTGAAATTACCATAAACTCCCAGCCTTTGTGATAAGCCACCCGATAAAGGACTAGAAGTCAGCAAATATTTCTTGCTAATAATCTCAGAAGTTCTTAATTCTTTCCCAGAAGACTGAAAAGATTGATTCTCAAATTCAGTTCAAGCTGGTGTGGATAACTGCTGCTTTGGATATAGAGGATATAATTGTTTGGGTGAGGGTTAGGAGATTGCTGGTTAAAAGACACTTGAAAGTATTTTAGTTTAGCAAAGTGAAACAAAAGATACACTGTAAAAAACCAAAACTGCTCAGTCTAGTTGCTCTGTCCCAAATAAAATGTGGAAGTAAACCAACTACATAATAGACTAAATGCAGAGCTAAAAGCTTGTGTCATTCCATTGCAAATGTCATGATTTTGTGATGTATTTCATAAAGATGTAACTCATTTAAAGTCATGACTCTGTGAGAATTTTTACTTATTGGCATGTCAAGTTTTTAGTGTGAATTGCATGAAAATTGAAAATATGCTCTAAAAGCTGTAGAAATCCACAGTATAGGGAAAAAACCCCAACCACCTCAGATTATCTTTAGTAAAAAAGTTAGTTTGAGGGGATTTTTTAAGCTGGTCATAAAACCTTGGGATATGTATCTGAGTGCTGCATCGAGTAACCTGTATTTGAGTGCTACATTTCACCACCAACTTCAAAGACATTATCCAGCCTCAAGAGGAATATTTGCTAAGTAACATGACCAGGTCAATATGAGGGTGATTCCACTGCATGACTTCACTGCCATGTGAATTTACCAACATGTAACTTAAAACTTCATTCTTTCAGATAAACCTTTCTTTCCCTATGCTTTTTGAAGAGAATTTGGAAAGCATCTGATCACAATCCTTTTTTTTTCTTTCTTTCTTTTTTTTTGTATTAGGGAAATGGTTGTCACTTATTCCTTGATATTCAATTCCTAGATGAAATCTGAGTTCTTGAGCCTTGACTTATGTCATGTTTTGTAGGTCTATATAATTTTTATTGCTCAGTGTTGAACTTGGTTAGAGTTCTCTGGATGAGATCTTGCAATAGCAAAGTTGCACAGAAGAACTACTGCCCACCTCTTAGGAATGTTGTTCACATTTTAAATGCAAGCCAAAAAGAGCTTTGCCCTCTTGCAGCATAATGATAGTGAATTGTATGTGGTTTGTCATATGATGTAACTCCAAATCCTCCAAGATTGTCTATAGTTTGTGATAGTACAAAAACCAACCAAAAAAATTACCTTTTTTTAAAGCGAGTTGGCTTAAAAATAACCAAATTCAATTTAACTCTCTGCCTCAAAAAAAAAAGGG
>VYXF01006516.1:133138-210849 GCA_013397295.1 Polioptila caerulea | reverse complement strand
AGATTTTTTTTTTTTTTGGGGTGGAGAACTTTTATTTCTAGCTTCATACCAAAGCAAATTTTTATGGTTGAGTTATAAACCCCTGAAAATTGCAGTTCATAATGGAAACATTGGCAGAGGCTGAACGGCACTGCTGTAAAGTAGTATGAAGCTTTAAGTTTTTCCACTTTTAGACCTGGAATAAAACTAAATTACAACACTTTCCATACAGGCATTTGATTTTCCCCCCAGTAATTTCTGCTGGATCTGTCCAGTGTTTCCTGACTTCCTATGTTGCCATTGGACTTTTTCCTATTGACTCTGCAATTGGTTTCTTTCAATCGGTAGATTTACCAATGGGGATGCTCAAACAAAGTGTTGTTTTCAGGGGCAGAGCGTGTTGGGGAATGTAATGCTGGCTTGAGGGAAGTTATACTGAAGATTTATGGAAGGAATTTACAGCAAATGGGGTTGGAATGAGCGTTATGGGACTCACAAAGCATGTGAAGTGATAAGGGTTCTTACAGTATTGTTCTGCTGAATAGAAACGTTCGTTCAGACTCCATCCAAACCCATTGACCAAGTGGATTAAAAAAGCGCTTCAAGATGGGAATGTCTGGATTGTTTTTCTTTCCCAAGGCAGGAGAAACAAAGTAGCAATGTGATTTTTCATAGCACTGCAATATGCTAGAGTATTCCAACAGGAGCAATTTTATCTGGATGTGGATATGAAAGCAAAAGGCAGAATGGAAGTCAGCAAGTGGACAGGGCTTTTTCTGGAATTATTCCTGGAGTCATTTCTCATGTTGGCGCAGGCTGCAGGAAGCTGAAGATCAACATGTGGGTTATTTATAGCCATTTGCAAATGATCTGTTTAGCTACTTCAGTCCTTAGGGCAAGGCTTGCAACACCACTCATTTGATCCCAAGGTATTCCTGCTACAAATTATGGAACCAGGGCATAAGCAAATAAGGTAGCCTTGCTTTTCTGGTTTGAGTCTCTCCTTGAGGATGAAATGTTTTGTTTATTATTATTGATTTTACTGCATCCCAATGGATTTGTGGTGCTTTCTGGCATGAACAACTCAGGGACATGATATATTCCTAGCTGGTTTGTATTTAGCTATTTTATATGGGCAGTTTTGCCTTCAGCCCTATAACAACACCCCAGGCTATTGGGGCAGTTGGGACTGCTGGAGTTCTCCTTGGGCAACAGGTAAACTTCCTTGGACTGCAATGGGAATGTTTTTAAATCAAGATACAAGAGGCAGGTGCCTGAAAATTAGCCTTAAGGTATTAGATAAAGACCCTTTTAAAAGGATCCAGATCAGGAGATAAACACTCCTGTCCAGATGTGGCTGAAAGTTGTACCTGCCTTTTGCCAGAAATTACAGTACCTGTAGGTCTTTACTGGATAGAAGTGTATGAAAGCTCCATAATCTGCTGCAGGAAACGTTCTTTAGCCTTCCCTGAGGAGCTGAGCTATTCCAGGTGACTTTGTAGGTGAATTCCAGTAGCTGCATCTGAAAAACCGTGTAGAGACCCCCAGTAAGGAAAGTGATGAACTGGAGCATGTCCAGAGGAGAGCTGTTAAAATGGTGAGAAGGCTAGAGCATGAAAAACTCTAGGAATTCTCGATCAAACAGGGTTTGCTTAGTTATGGGTGGTTGAGGGTATCCAGTTGCCCTCTTCCATTATCCAAGGGAGTTTCTGGAGATTTTTCCAGACTCCCTGAAAGACACCACAGCAGAAAGACAAGAGGCAATGATCAGGATTTGTAACAAAGGACATTGTGTTTGGATGCAAGGAGTGTATTCTTCACGAAAAATCAACCCCTCCATGGGGGCTTTTGAACCAGACCCCACTTTGAAGCAGATGTTGCTCTGAGAAAGTTGGAGCAGGTGACCTCCTTAGGTGCCTTCCAATCTATTTTTTTCTATGAATCTGGATTTATTTTATCAAAGGTAACACCAATATGGAAGAAAAAGAAGTAGCAGAATTGACAATTTGAGAAACAAGGTTATATGTATATGACCAAATGAGAAAAACAGGTTTCCAACTATTTACTTTTAGTGGTTTAGTTTTCCTTTAGAAAATAAAATTAGGAATGGTCTGAAAGAGAGAAATACAGTTAAATCAGAAGAGTTTAATATTTTTAGCTCCTGTTTTTCAGAAGTAAACCATTATTTTAGAAGAGTATATTTCCATTGCAGAGCAGAGAATATTTGTAATGTTTCGTAATATGCAGTGAAAAGTACAAAGTCTACACTCTGCAAGGTTTTGTGGAAATGTGTGTATATTAAATATATATAAACTGATGTATGCATTTTCAGTCAATGTACATAATTTTGCATTTTTAAAAGTGTGAGCACGGAGATGTCAAATAGGATGTTTTGGAAAATAGAACTCTCAAAAGATTATTTGACATTATGAAAAGCTAAGGTGGTTTACACTTAGTAGTGACTTTTTTGTTTGCTTCAGCTGAAGGACAGTTGTGGAGGGCAAGAAATGTGGAGAACTGGGCTTTTGATAACACCTCCTCACTCCAGCAACCAGCCTTATCACTTTGCACTGGTTTTACTCTAAAGTTTGATAAAGAGATCACTTGTCCTGTAAAACAGTTAGACTTGACCAGATGAATAATCAACCAGAAAAGCTGTAGTAGTTGCTCCATGGTGCTCATGGTGGAGCCTGGATTCCTGTCTTATGCAGGAAGCCAGGGGGTCTATTTGGGAGCAGGAACCAGGCCTTCTCTGGGCTAGTCCAAATCACTTTCTTCTGGCCTGCTCTGTGTATTTGTTATTAAAACAAGAACCAAAATCGACTGAAAGCAGATAAGCTTGTGTTATAGGATCCTGATTGTTTTTAAACACTGATAAGGACCCTTTGTAAGATCACCTTTTGATTTGTAGCTGTTTACATTTGGAAGAGACTGAGAGGTGCTAATGCCTCTTAGGGCATTTGTAGCTATTTTGTTTTCTGAAGATTTGTGGGTTTTACATGGCATAAGATCAAGCAATAACAGAGCTGTGACAGGCAGGATTGCTGCTGAGGTACAGAATGAGCCCTTAGGCTCTAAGCAAGTTGCTTACTTTGTAAGTCAGTGTCTGCTCTCTCCAGTGACTCCTTTTGCATAAAGGGTCATCACTTTAGATGGAAGATTCTGTTAAAAAATGCACTGCAAGGCTGCATCTCTGAGTGCATGAAAGAAGACTTTGAGCTGGGATTTCTCTTCTGCTCAGGTAAGGCTTCTGCCTGCGCCATAGATGTCCTCACAAGACAAGCAAACACAGTCTCTGTTACTGAGCCAAAAGGAGCAGATAAATCTGACAAATTTTGCTCTTCTGCTGTTTTTCTCTTCTTGGTTTATGAAAGGTCACAGTGTGAGCCACTTCAGTACCTTCCACTGTTTTCTTTTACATTTTACTGTGCTTGCATGATCTCAGTGAGGGAGCACATTTATTGTGCATGCCATTCAGTTTAGATTCAACTGCAGCACATGATTATAGAGACTTAGAGGAAAAAAAACTGGAAAATAAGTCCCTGATGTAAAACTGGTAACTGAGCCAAAACAGTAGTGCCAGTTATTTCAATGCCTCACATAGTGATTTACGAATTCACTGCAAACACATTTAATGATTTATTGGGACAACTGTGCATATTAAACAGCTCTGTCAAAACCTTGGATGCAAACTTCTTTTGAAGATATTTTTTCCTTTTAATATTTTACAAAGAGGCATTAGAAGGTGACATTAGCAATGAAAACTTACATTTGCATCATACTTTTCAGTGCCACCCGTGAGTTTATCCTTTCAGTCTCCACTATATTATTTTATTTGGGAAAATATATGCAATGTCTCATGCAAGAATGAATACCTACAGGACTGATCTGAACCCTATAAATATTTAGTAAGTTGATTCATGACCCATTTTTTTTCACACACACATATTGCACATGCATGCACCTACTGCCTACGTGGCCCTTTTAGGCTGCTGAAGACCATGAGAAGAAGTTTGTAGCTGGGATCACTGATTGTCTTTTAGCCTTTGCCTACTATTTCCTAATTTGCACAGATTAAATCCATAGGATTTACAAGACAGGCCATGGCTGAATGGAGGAGGATGGAGGGTTGCAAGTAAGAAGAAAACAATTTTTAGGAAATGTCAGCCAACTTCTTCACTTTACGGCAGCTCACAAACAGGTAAATTCATTTTATTTCAGGCAAACATTTACTTAGATTATAGTAGTTTCTATCACAAGCCTTTTGTTAAAAAAAACCCCCAACTTTCTAATAGTTCTTGCCTTGATGATAAATACAGAAGCCCTGTCAACCCTTCAAACTGTGTATGAGGCACCAAGTACCTTTCCACAGAACATTACAGCTGTTGTCTTCCTACTAAACCTGCAGCTAGGAATGACTAAATGTCACCTACAGAAAATTTTAAAGGTAAATGGAATTAATGAAAGCCCCAGGTTATTTATTTATGCTCAGTTTAGAGCCTGAGAGAGGCAATAGGTCAGATTTTTTTTGATCCAATGGAGTCTCATCCCACGGCCTTATCTATGCGCTGGCAAGGTGAAGCAGAACCAAGTGCCAGCACAAAGCAGACAGTGAGAGCTGTCTAAGGGCTGTAGGAGGAAGTTGGAAGTAAAGACTTGTTTTTCACACAGTGCAAAAGCTTGTTCTTTTTCCTCCCTCCTGGCTGGTTATCTGCAAAGAAGCCAGATACCATTATAAACATTTTAGGAGATTTTTTTTTTTTTTTTACAAATGTTCAATGTGGTTTAGTTGGTAACAACTCTAGAAAAGTTCCTTTTATTCTCACTACTGCATGTTTCTAGGGCTCAAGTATATCAGTCCTGTTGCATATCTATTTTTAAAAGCCATATTTTTTATAGCTTACATGCAGAGTCTCCAATGCACATTTATGTGCTACAATGAGGTCATTTTTCTGGATAATTGGGAAAGTCAAGTAATTGCTAGCAAAAGTAAACATTTCTTTTAACGTCCATGAAGCAAGTCTTAGAGCTGTTAGATACCTACACTTTTGAAATTAAACAGTGCTTTACATCAATGTGAAATCCATCTTGAGCTATGCTATGATGTCATCTGGCAATACCAGGGCACGTGTAGACCACTTCAATGCCCTTCATTCATGATGAGGATCCTCATTGTGATTTCAGTTTTCCCTTAGACAGCGAAAGGTGATCTGTAAAAGGTGGTATTCATATGATTTGTGTGTATATGTAGCATGCCAGATGTCCAGATACCAGTGGGACAGGCTGGCAGAGTTTTCTCTCTATTTTTTATTGCCTTTATGCTCTCCAAAGCATGATCTTGTGGCTTTAAAGTAATTTTCCTAGTGGCAGCAAGACACTTAGGAATAATCCCCTTTGTTGCTTTTATTCCAGACCAAACAGAACAAACTTGGTCTGTGTCTAGACTTCCTTATTTTATGTGGTTTGGGGTCATCATTTCCCATTTCAGCTCTGACAGCCATTGCAGCTTCTCTGCTGATACCCCAGCTTAGTCTTGGACTCTTTAGTACCTTTTTCCATAGAATTTCCCACAATTTTCCCACAATTCTTAGTTCATCAGTCTTGGGATTGTATATAACTATAAGAGCAAGATTTGTCCTTCCATGTCAGAAATGTAAATTCTGGGATTACTGTTTCTAATGCACCACAACAATCATAATCACTTTTCTGCTTCCACCTACTCAGTGCAGTTTTTGCTACCTTATGTCATTCACTAAACTCTTTGGCTCAAGCTCCACCAGACAAGGCTTGTCTTTTTGTTATCTCTCTCTGGTGACCCAAACTCTAACTGGAATATCAGTTAATTATTTTAGCTCTGGTTATTCCCAGCAATTAGTGCTATGTGTTCCAGTCATAGAGAAAGGAATGAATTTTGGTAGCATACATCCAATTGCCAGTTAGATGAGGAAAGGACAAAGTTCATGATCTAAAGAAAGGAACAGATTTCAAATTTTGTTGCAATGAAGATGGGTGCACTACATAGGAGAAAGGGAAATAATATGGCTGTAGAGGCTGAGATGTTGCATACAGTGGAGCCCTCAGTTACAGCATGAAAGCTGAGAACAAATAAAAGTGGCAGGGCTTTGACAGGGTGGAAAAATAAGAAATACAGGATGACTTACTGCAAAGACCAGTGAAGACAAACCATGGTAGCTGGGCTTGAGTAGTCAGTCTTGACAATGGGGAACAAAAAGCAAGAGAAGAAACATAAAACAAATTCTGGAAGTAGATCCTCAGCAGTAGGCACTGATAAACTCTGCCCTCTGATGTGTGCTTCAATACCCTGAAATGCTTCAGAAGATACTTGCATGTCCATGGGCTCCTTAATCTCTTTGACTAGTTCTGAGTATTTCTTAGGTTAATATTCAGTAGATTTTACTTCATCCTGGGTGTGACAGACAGTTGTTGATTTGTATGCTTAATGCAGCTTCAATGACTTTCTCCAAAGGAAAAATATTGTGAGAACCTCACAGAATTTTCAGTTTCTGTGGATCTCTCAGCTGGTAATAGAAATCAGTCACCTTCATTTCTTCTGAAATACCAGAAATACCTTCTCTAAACTAAATAAGCTTGTGTTGCCCTGGGAACCAGCTGATTGCACACATTACTTTCTGACTCCTGGAAAGGCTATATCCTTGAAATCTGCATGTTCCATCAAAATCATTAATTAGATTTGCCTCTGTACCTTACCATACTTCTGTAACTACTCGGTATGTGGCAGAAAAAACCTTCTGGCATGTTGCTTACACAAGTTTTTGAAACAGACTTACACACAAGTGGTGCAAGTTAAGGACAAGTTGAACAAAAAATATTTCAAATAAGAACTAGAAAACATTACAATAAACACATTATACTATTTTGGAGAGTTGTAGAAAAGTAGGGATCATAAATGGCTCAATTTTCTGTATTATTTCCCTTTCTCCCATGTAGTGCACCGATCTTTGTTGAATATATTCTGTGCTCTCTCTATCTGCATCATTTGCTCACTGTTGGAATCTCACTTTTTTATTGCTTTGGGTCAGCATGAAGCAATTGTTTGTTCTCTTTGTCATTGGTTTTACAAATATAAACCAGAGTTATGGTTTAAGTATAGGACTCCTCTAGCAAAGAAATTAGAATGAAATATAATTAATTGCAATAGCCATGTTACCAAACAGATCTACAGAGGTGAAATCTTTTATCAGCAGTAAGCACTAGTAGGGTAACTCTAAGACTTGGGTGTTTTCTTTCATCTCTGCAAATGCTCAAGGCCAGGTTGGATGTGGTCTTAAGAAACCTGGTCTCGTGGAAGGCAGTCCCTTCTGAAGAGGACCATTGCAGAAGAGTTGGAATTAGATTATATTTAAGGTCCCTTCAACACCAAATCATTCTATGATTCATTTCTTGACCAAAACTGACTTTGATCTATTGATTACTGTGGAACAACATTTTAAAACAAAATCACACTCATCCATTTACAACAACCCTTTGAAACATTAAGGTCTGTGGAACAGAGTCTCTTTTGATTTGGTTAAAGCAGTCACATTCCCTTCTGTCATTAACCTCTGGTGCAGCACAGACATTTAAAAGAAGGCATTGGCAACCACAGAAGCATCACCACAGACTGTACAATGGTGATGGTCCTCGAACTGAATTTGCATCTCATTGTTTTCCCCTCACTCCAGGAGTGATCAGGACCTGTATTTTAAAAATGGTGAGGGAAGACTCAACTTTAATTTGTCACATGTCCTTTTTCCTCATTTCATCAAGAGGCAAGCTGAGACATGAGCTTAGCCTGTTTGATTTTGACTTTCATTTCTCTTCCACTTTTAATCTGTGATAGCCTGCTTTGCATTACAGTTTTTGGTTGAAAATCTGTGCTTTGTGTTTTCCTTGGGGACCAGAAAGAAGTATTTAGCAGGTAATTCAACACCTTGCCTGAAATATGAAGTTTTGAAACTTATGGAAGGATTTCTGTGTTTAAATGCCTCTCTCCAGGACAATAATGGAGGTATAAACAGAGTAGAAGTCCATGGCTCCTGAAGCTTTGTCACAGTAAATTAAGAAAGAGGGGAACAAAGGGAAAGGTGCTTCAAAAAGAAAAAATACTATAAATTATCAAGAAATATAATTCTGTCTATTTTTAAGCCTCATCTGCAAATAAGATGAATAAAGATCCAATAAAAAGCCAATAAAGCCAATAAAGATGTTTCAAACCTATTTTGCATAGTCACAACTTCAAGTCTTGCCAGTAATTATTTTCTGTTTCTATATGTGTAAAATTGTGTTCATTTTCCATTTGTTCATTGACACCTAATCAGACCTGACTCATATGCTGACCATACAGTTTTCATAAAACCTATGTTCATGAACACCAGTGAGCCAAATAGAAAAACTTAGGGGTTTTTTTTAGTATATTTTTTTTTTCTTGGAACAGATTACGAGTGTTTTTATCATACATCTATTAGAAGAGGGTTAAAAAAGGATTACAGCACCTGAGGGGGCATATTTAACTGAGAGGCATTACGCAATTTTTTTTTCCAAAAGAAATGAGAGAACAAATTGTCTTCCAGATGAGGTTCTACCTAATTTCTATTCAGATGCCTCCAAATATTTTTGAAGTCCCAGAATGAACTAAGTTCAAGTATTGAAAGCTTGCCCATCTCAGAGCAGAATTGGCTCTCAGTTACAGGCTTTGACTGACTCAGGCTTTCACCCTGACTCAGGGCAGGCAGTTCACTGATCAGAACATGAGTGGGCTCCCCGTGTCCTCTGGGTAACCCCCCAGCTCTGCAGGCTGCCTGCAGAAGCAGCTGCCTCTGGGGCTTTGTAACCACATTTGCAACTTCTCCAGCTGCAGAGGTCCTCACAGGGCAGCAGAGTCAGTGCCTAAAGTCAGGTAGTGCATCCCATGACCTTGAAGCTGGGTTGCCTTTTCCTGCCCTCTTGATAGGTGAGCAGCTGTATTTTTTACAAACACTTTAGACCCCAAAGAGGACAGGAATGGTTTAGAAAATATCCAAGCACTTCACAATGAGAAATTTTCAAATGCAGGATTTCCTTTAAGAAATGCCCATTTCTGTCACTTTTTTCAATGCAATCAATTTTTACATTCAATTTTACATTGCTAGCCATGTTTGATGACTAACTCATCAGCAAGGTTCAGTTAAAATTTTATCTCAGCTTTTAGAGGAAAATCATGTCTTAAAAACTTAGCTAAAGAACGAAGCAACACACATTGCTTCTTATGTGGAAAAATGTTTTCAGTTGAACTTGGATTGTTTTTATGAATTTTTTAAAATTTAATATATTTTCTTGAATTTTTTATATGTTTTATGATTTTTTTGTCCTAAAGTTCACCTGCTGGCCTAAGAGAAGAGCTGATGCAAAATGGATATTTTACTATTCCTGTGCAACTACCTTCATTTGAATCCCTGAACCTGTTCCAAGCAATGCTGCTGTTGGAGCATTGCACAATCAGGAAGCAAAACTTGCCTTCCAACTCCTGGCCCCCTAGCTAAATGAGAGGTAAAACTGAAAAAAGGCATTAAATTGCCTATAATGGGAGTAGTTATTCAGTTAAATACAGGTCTGGTTGGGATTATCTCCCTTTCATCCTATACAGAGTATTTTCAAGAAAGTAGGGATTCACAATTCTAAAATTCCCTAGAATGTATGGAGCTGATTGATATCGATATCCTTGTTGATAAACTTTTCTGGGAAGCTTTCAAACTTGTTTGTTTCACAAGATTTCAAAAATAGAAGGAGCACCACCACCATGAAGGTTTCTGGTGAGTTGGCATCAATATGGCACTCCAGAGCTCTGGTAATCTGTGCTCTGGAAAGATTAACTAAAGGACAGCATACGTGTTCTGGGAGGGGAGGGTAAACCCTGGTTTATCCAGCACAGAAAAATGAGAAAGATGACTGATCTGTGTGAGCCAGTCATGGGGATTAAGGGGAAAGGAAAGAATTACTTAGAGGATATTCTTGGCCCATGAACAAATGAGCTTGAACAATTAATGCCTAAACGAAACTTTCGGAAGAAGCTTAAGTACAGGGTCTGGAAGAGTCTTTTGGTCAGGAGAAATGGGTGAAACACTGACCTACTTTCAGTGGGAACATGGTGAGTTACGAAAGGAGCTCTTATAATGTAGTTATTGAGTGGCCCAAGAGCCCAGGAGGTCCCTCCCCAGCCTGTGGTCTGTATTACAGAGAGCAGAATAACAAACACAATGTCATAAGAGGGGTGGTGATGCCTACTGCATTCTTCAGTGTTCTCATTGCTTTTCATATGTATCATTGATTAAACAAAAAAAAATCAAATTAACAAAATCACTGCACTTCAAATATTTTGCAGTCAAAACTTTTGAATAAGGATACAATGAACAAAACTATTTGTTGAAAGAAGGAAGAAAAAAAGACAGGAGAGCTGCCTTTCTTTTCCCTTAAGTTTTTCTGCTCCTTGTGCATATTTGTTAACTTGCCAAGAGCCTGTATTGTCGGCCAAGTGCTCTTAATTTTTAGTAAGGTGAAATTAAGAAAAAAAAGGAGCTAGTCAAAGATATTTGCATGACCAATGATTTTTTGCAGAGCATGAAATGAAAACTTTTCTACACTATGATTACTAAAAATTGTATTTGCATTGTGAATGATGATTTCCATCTAGTATTGCAAATCCGTTCTGTCTAATGCTCTTAATCCACTTTCTCATTGGGTAAATAGCAGGATCACAAACCCAGTTATCTACAAAATGCTAATTTACACCCTTCAAAGCAGTTTTAGCTGAAACCAAGCCTGATTTGGACACAGGCAAGGATGAATAAGCACAGAGTGTTGTCTGTAGCAGTAAGGTCATTCAGGGGAGATCAGAAGTACAGTAGATGAGCGTCCCCATTGTGTGCCTGCCTCCTTCCTGGGAAAACCTCTGGTCAGGGCAATAAAGCAGCTTCAGTCCCATGGCTGTTCTGCTGAAGGCTGTGTCAGGCCACATATATCAGCTTTCCAAAGCAGCAACAACACATTAGCTCATTAGTAGCTTCACACAAAACAGATCTGCAGTCCCTCAGTGAATAGGACATAGCTGCCTTTGTGCAGGAGGGATTTTGACAAAGCGCTACAAAGTGTTGCTTAAGTTCCAAGGAGGAGTGAGACAGTGACAAAGAAGAGACAATAAAACCTGCCATAGATCCAGTTAGATTACTGCCATAAATCTTTTTCCCTGATTAAATCTTTCTAAAACATCCATAATGTCTCAAGACAGGCACCTGTATGTTTAATTCAATGACTTGAAGTAAAAAAAGTTGAAAACATCTCACTTTTCTGATTCCCTTAGGTCCTAGAGACTGAAATCACACAAGATTTCTGTGAGGCTGAGGTTTTTAAGTGTCATTGTCCTTTTTTCATAAAAACAGAATTTTTACCCAGTCAATATAAAATAAAGATGAAAATCTTTTTCAGCTCAAAATTTCACCCTGCTGTTCACAGAAGGTAGGAAATTTTAGTGGATGAAGACAACAGGATATTTTGCATCTTACAAAATATTTTGAGATATTTTATGTGGAGAGCCAGTTGATGCAGATATTATGGGTTAAATTTTATGTTTAATCACTCCCAAAGACAGAGACAGTGTAATCCTGATGAAACTTTCTTTCAGAGAAAGGATCCTATATGGCTAGACACTTTTGAAAAACCTGCTCCAATGTGTCTACACCCTTAGAAAAGCACTTAAAAACCATTGAAATTTATTTCTAATATGTTCTCTTAATATGTTCTAAATCTAGTTCCCACAGACACTATATATTTCCATGAAAATGTAGCATTGATTTTCTGCAGGATTAGAAAATTGCCACCTTCCACACAGAACATGTTTTGTTCCAAAGGGAGTTTATTTGCTGCAAGCATGTGTTTAATGCCACAAATAAATATTGGAGCTGTTACAATGTCTGAAAAAAAAGGAAAGCAACATCACTTTCATGCAAATCTTACAGCCTTGGCAGGAGTTTAATTCTAAAATGCTTGTGGTAAAAGAAAAATCCATTTAGGTGATACAGATTGTAAAGCACTCATCTCACCGAGTACTCTCAGGAACTCTCAAAAGGTGAAGGCTGAAACTGTTTGGGTAAGGCAGAGCTATGAATATCCTTTCATGGGAAAAAGTTAAAAAAATAGCATTCATTTTCATTGGTTTGTTCTGTCTTCTGAGCAGCACCTTTTAAGGATAGTGAGTGAAAGGAATAGTTTACTGCAAACAGGTACAATATTAACCAACAATGGATTAATGAAAAACAAAAATCTGCATTCTTCCTGCAGAAACTGCAATTTCATGTTCTTTCTGAAGACATTACAGCAACACAGAGTGACATTTGAAGTTATCCAGCTCCCAACTAATGCAAATGAATTCCTAACCTCATGGGACTGGTTTAAGCATTAGAATGTATTGTAAAGGCTCTGAACCTAATTAATTTTTTATTTATTTATTGCATGCCATGGGGTATTTTGAAAGTAAGTGGTGAGTGCAATGGAAAACAACGTGAAGTGACCACAGCCAGTCATCCAAAGCCCAGAAGCTTTGCCCACTGACTTCTGTCCCTGTTGCCAGTTTCTGTGAGCATGAATGTCCCACTTTAGTCATTTCCTGAGCGTGTCTAGTCTGCAAGGCAAGCTGAGTGTCTCGGTTTAGCCACTCACTGCAGACCTTTCCATTTATTTAAAAACAATACCTTAGCTGTTTTTAATAAGACTTTCTCTGCTTGAACTCTTCATAGTGTCCTCATTGTGGGAGGGGTTTGTACCTAAAACTTTAATGTGAATCATGAAGTGCTAATGATAAAAGATGATTAACACCTTCTGCCTCACATGTGGTAACTTTCATCAGACCTTTGCTCAGAATTGTTCTGCTTGCTTTTCTATACTGTCATTAATCTGCTGAGTTCCAAATCATTTGCATGAGGTAGATGATAATATTAATAATTTGCAGACAAGGAAAGTATGATACAGATGCATCTCCTCCTGGGAAATACCAGTAACTCAGCTACCTGTGCTGCTATTATCAAGGGAGGTTTTACAACATTTCCTGAGAGAATAAAAATACTAAGAGACTTGTCCATGGATCACAGGAGGAATCAGGTTTTTAAACCAGAAGTTTTGTTACAGCTCCATGTGCTAACCCTAGGCAGAGCCACCACCACAATTTAATTGCTCAAATCAAATTATGATTCTTTTCCAAAATAAATATCATATGGCTTATTTTAACTGCTGCAGTAGTCATTTTACTTCTTCCTACACAGAAATGTTAAAAAAGTACACAATCACTTCTTACCTGAAGCAAGATTTCATTCAAGAAACCATGTTTACTATTCATTTTTTCCTTTTCTTTTGTAATCCAGATACTGACCTTCCTATGGCACAATAGCTAAGCTGAAGCTTTGAAATACAGAGTTACAGTGAGTTGGGCAATAAGAAACTCTTTGGTTCTGCTGTTTTGCTTTGGGCTATATTTGTTTGCTTTTAATAGCGCATCACAAATTCTGTCTTTCAAAAAATAACTGTTGAATTTTAAGCACATTTTTACATTTATATAGAAAATACTAATTCATTCAGATATTGTAGATCTCAGAACTAGTGATGAGTAATTCTCAGAGGGTTGTTTTTTTTAATATGTGAATGCACAATATTTTTTAATCTTAAAAAATATTTTCATTTTTAGTCTCTTACCACCAACCTGAAGTAGTCACTATCTCTGTCATCCCTTTAAACTCCTTTTAAGTCAGGAATGGATTTCTTAAGGCTATATATATAATTGAGCTAAAAAGAGACTATATGTGGGGGTTTTGTAGTTTTCCTTGCCTAAAATACCTTTAAATTAATTTTAAATGATGCAATGGCATCTTTGGTCCTAAATCTAGACAGAAACAAATGGTGAAAACAACTTGAGGTTGCAGAAATTGTTAAAACAGGATCTGATCTGCCTCCCCTTATGTATCACTGGTATTCAGAATGGAACTGGAACATAATCATCACCTTATTATCATTGTCATGCCATAATTTCCTAGAGGTGTCTCAGGTGTTTTTACAGAAGTTTTTGCCAGTTGATTCAGAGTGATGTTGGACAGCATGAGACAATGTACCCATGACTCTTTATTAAGATGTAATTACAAAGGAAAAGCCTGATTCATCTTCTGGTGCAGACAGAAACAGGTCAGGAACTGGCAGAAATGAGGAGTGAAAATAACAGACTGGTGGGAACTTACAAAGGACAGAAAAATAACCCAAAAACTGAACTGTGGTGACTTCTCTTGGTCCTACCTGCCCTCTTTCAAAAAAAAAATCTTAATGTAAAAGAATGAAGTCCTCTCTGCATCTCCCATTCCCCATCAAGAAAATGTTACCACTTTCAGGAAAATACAAATTAATCCCTAAGAGCTCCTGCCTGAGCGCAGGAGTTGGAATATCTGCTGGGAGCTGTAATTTGTTCATCACAGCCCAGTTCCCTTCCATAAATCAGGATCTGCAACTGGATTATATCACCTGTAAAGTCATTTGCCAGAGGTTCCAGGGTGAACATTTCTCCCCTCATCCTGAGTGGTGGCCTTGCCAAGAGCACTCTGGTGGTAAATAAACACAGAACATAGGTTGTTCAGCTGGTTGTCCAGCTTTCTGCTGAAAGGCAGGAACAAATGTCAAAGTTGGACACTCTGGAGAGTGGGAGGCCAGCACAAGAAGACAGAGGTAATAGTTCAGTGTATTTTCACAGTAGTCAGGGAAGAGAACGTGCTGTCTTCTCTGAAAACAGAGAAACACACTTAAAATGGGCTTTTGAACGGCCACCATGATGTGTCTGTACTGTTTGTTAGACCTACCAAGCTTCTTAAACCATCTGTATGGTCATCCAAAGTTTGTGGCAGTAACAATCTGTTTCAAACATGTCCTAAAACTGCATTTTTATTTGCCTGTCTGAGAAGCTGCTTTGCCTCTGCCTGCTCCCACTGAGGTGCAGACCAGACCTGCGCAGCAGCATGAGAACTGACAGCTTGGGTTGAAGCCCAGATCTATTGAGCTCACAGTCCCAGGGTCTACAATGAGCCTACAAAGATCATTAGTAATGGCTGGCCTCTCCATTTAACCCCATAGAACAGCAGCTGGTACAAAACCCAACCAATTACTGTGTACTGGGAAATTCAAAGTGTGTCTCCTCAGTCCTGCCATGACAGGCTCTTGCTCCTGTGATCAGAATGATTCAAAGAAAGCTGATTTCAGTCTAAAGTGAGGCATTAAAAAAGGTAGCTAATCATGACCGACAGTAATGTGCAGAACCTTGGTGACAAAGGAAGGCCTGAAGGATAAAAAGTCAAGGACAGGGTGTCAAGCCATCCAGGGAAGAGCAGGCTGCCATGATATCAGTGACACATCTCCCCTTCCCAGCAGTGACTGCAAAGACAAGCCATTCTCCCCCCAGCCATTCAATGTGTCTCTGCCAGGGAAGTCCCAAGCCAGGAAAGCCATCCTCTGCAGAAGTGTCTGTCTGGTCTCAGCAGGGCCCCTGTAATCTCTCTGAGGTGATGACTCTGTCTGAAATCTAACATGATGAGAGGGTGGTGGTGGTAAATAAACAATTCTTAATTTTTCTTCTTAAACAATTTTTCACAGAATTGAAAAATTGTTTAATTGTTGAAAAATTGAGGGTCAGGTTGGAAGGAACTACAGTGCGTCACTGGTCCAACCTGCCTGCTCAGGCAGAGTCACCCCAGAGCACATGGCACAAGATTTTGTCCAGACTGTTCCTGAATATCTCCACTGAGGACTTGTCTTTTAAATTTAATGCATATGCATTTATTTTTTTGCTTCTTCTCCGTAGCTGTATTATTTTGTTAAAATAATCTTCATCATGGCAATTATTTTTATAAAGAGAATAGGAGGTTATTGTTACAAAGTCCTAGATAGTGACAGTAGGTGTAGTTAGAGAGCTGGGAATGAAGAAATCACTATGTGAGAAAGTATTTATTTTTTAAAGATAGATATGGGTTTTCTGATTTGATTAGCAGGAGTTAAATAATCTGTTTATTTGACAGCATATTTTAAAAGACCTTTGAGAGCAGATCACTGAATGAGTTGGATGGAGGCCACCTCTTGTTTCTGAGGCAGATGGATGGATGGGAGGAAATACATTTAAGAAAAGTTTCCTGTGCCTCCATTCAGGAGGGAGGAAGGAGGCCCTCAGTGGACCCAGCTTTCAACCCCATAAGCATACTTTTGCCTAAGCAGGACAAAGCTGAGCATGAGTCAGGAGGGTAATTTGAGATTAAGGTCTCTGAAACAAATGTATGAGTAACTTTTCTTATTCATTGCCCTCTTCTTTTTCCATTGTTTCAAATTCACTTTTTTTTTTTAGTTTATTAAAAGTAGGTGATATTTGAAATGAAAAGCAGTTTTGCTTATCAAATAATAAAACATTTTCATTCAAAAAATGCAGGAAAGAAATACATCAACTTCTGAAAAAAAATCAGCAAGAACAATTTCATAAAGCCAAGAGGAATTAGTAGAACAACATCATATTGAACCTCTGCTTTTTTTTCTGAAAGGAGCTCTCCCATAATTTGGCATCCAACTCTAACTAAAAATTAAAGCCTGTCTATTTCCCAACAGCAGCAAAGTATCCTAATTTTTAAACACCTAAAAATACAAGTAAAAAAAAAATCTTTCACTCAGTTAACAGTGTGTTGATTCCTTCACATCCTGTGTCCCTTCAGAGAAAGGACCACCACTCCACCACAATCACTGTCTATGTGCTCGCCTAGAGGTGAATCCTGGTTCCTGCATAACCTCACTTACCAAGGATAGGTTTGCTTGGTCACTGCAGAGGATTCCATCCATTTTCTGTATTTGAGTCCTCCACTGGCAGTATCTGACCTCATCCAATTATTTATTCTCCTTCTTTATAAACCAAATACTTTATTCTGTCAGTGGAGGTTTCTCCTGCTGCTTCCTGCTGCAGATAGTTGTCAACTATCTGCCTTAAAATCAGAGGCAACCTGTATCCTACTAATCACTGACTTGGAATTCCAAAAGGCACATATTCCTTTGAATGAAAGCCAGGTCATCAGAAAACTGCCTGTTTTTTCACTGCTGAGATTTGCTTTGCCACAGAAATCACTCAGTCTGGAAAGAAGGCCATCCAGGATATCCTGGACAACCTGGTACTCCTCACATGAGTGGCCTTCACAAGCAGGTGCCTTTTCTTGCTTTATTAAGGGCAACCGATTGGGAATTTTCATTAATGAGTTCTATGCCACCTGCCTGGTTATTTAATACAGCTTATTTCATATTTTATTTGTTGGAAAAGGATTCCAAGTGTCTACAAATGCAGTCTACACAGTTGTCTGCTAGCCCACAGCTGCTGCTAAACTCTAGGTTAGAAGAAATTAAACTGCCTTGCACTCACTGAGGTTTGTCTCATTCACTATGTCATGATCCTTCTTTGCCTTGTTCCTAACTGGTTTTGTGTCCACCCCCCTGTTCTCCACCCCTCCAAGTAGCTGCAACTGTGAACCTGTGGGGACCTGTTTACATTTTTCTTTTAAATGCTTCTCTTCAAAGTGTGTCACAGTCAGTGCATTGTCACAATGTTTTTTGGAAATGCACACTAATGACCTGAGAAACCAAAACAGCCCTCAAGACAGTCGAGGAGAATTCACAGGAATCCCTTCATGCAAAGCTGGGCACCCTAAAAGAAAAATGCTTTCGAGTGCAAACCATTGTTTATTTTGGAGCACATTTCTCTCTCTGCTTTCAATGGTGACCTAGGAATGAGCTCACCATTGGAAGCAAATCTGTCTTCTGTTTCCACTCCTAAAGGATTACCTACTCTCTGAAGCTCATGGGGTTATTGATGGCCTTACAGCAAAATTATGATTTTGAATAAACATTAAAATGAAAAAAATAAGCACACACACACGTGTGTATGACACTGACAGATTTAAAGGAAAAAAACTTGTTGAAATATTACAATAAAAAAAGGTTAAATTTGTAATAAATAGATGGCTTCCTATATTCACAAAAATTCTGCCTTGAGATTGAGCAGGAAAATATCTGATCTAGCATGACTGTGCAGGAGAACAGCAAAACCCAGTTGTTTTGCAATGTGCATATGAGCTGTGTAGCATTTGGCAGCATCTCAGACTAAGATCCAGTTAACAAACAGCCTCGTGCTGCCTTTGTGTGGGGTTGTTTGAAATACTTTTCTGAGAGCAGATCCTGCGAGCTGGTGCTGCTGTCAGCTGATCAGTGCTTCAGCCACAAGGCTGCTGGCAAACCAAGCACAAGCTGCTGTGCCCACCACTCCGTGCTGCCCTGCAGGAGATGATGAATGTCAAACACCAGAACATCCTGAAGCCACTTTTGGCGACAGTTTGGGACTTTGAAGGCAGCAGTGTCTGCCAGCAGGGCAAGCATATGGAAAAGGCACCTGTGAAGGCACATGACAGATGCCTAAAGGTGTCATTGCCAAAGATGCCCTCATTTTGATTTCATCCCAACTCCTGCTCTTCTGACCTTGTGAGTGCATGTCCCTTTGAATCTTGTTCACACACAGGGTCAGACAGGTCCAGGATCCACTCTCCAAATGCATCAGGAGCTTTGCAATTTCAGCCTCTGCCCGATGCCGGTGGTGTAGGGAGGAGTTCAAGAGCTGGTGAGTGACACCTGTTCCACCAGCATGCAGAGCTAGAATCTTTTTTTTAAGCTAAAAAGAGATGTTTTTACTTTTCCTCTACAGCAGTTAATCTATTAAACTGAGTGTTGCCAGAAAGGCAGTACAGTAGTGACAGACATGGTATGACACCACAAGCAGAACAAAAAAAAAAGAATAGGCTCTAGCCTCTCTATTTGGTGAAGTGTCTTAGAATCTGCTTTGAAGTCACTTGTTCTGCAATTCCTGGGGAATTACCTGACAGCTGATTCCTTAAGCTTGTTTTGGTGTCTCCTCATACATACCTCTCCTTCTCTCTTTCCTGCCCTTTTGTCTGCCCTTCACACATTTCAGAGGGAAGGATTATGAAAAAGCCACCCTAAACCCCAAATCTACAGATCCAGGAGAGACATCTCTTAAGTCATTCCTTCTCTTTTTTCACTGATGTATTCTCTCAAGAGTGATAATCATCTTTTTTGAAATGCAGGTCTAAGACGGAAGGAATTTTTATCTGGAAGAGTAATATAAATTAGCTTTGACTGCCAGTTTCCACTGATTATTACTTTCCAGGCGGAATTCCTACAAATTCTTGAGGCATGACCTCTGATGAAAAAATAAACCCCTTTAAAACTTGTTTGAGAAATTCCAGATAACTTTCACAAGAGATTTAATTTTAGAGCATTAACACAGTCTTGGTTGGAAAGATAAAACTACAATGCAGTTATTTGGTAGGAGTCATTACTGAACAGTGAAGTCATTTGAGCTTATTTTACTGTGCTTATCTTTTTGCTCTCTTTTTCCCCCTCTCAAACTAATTTTATTATGCATTACTCAGTGCACTCTGGATTCACCCTCATAAAAGGATAAAGTATCTCAGCAGATATCCAGGCTTAGGCAGTCAGTTTGAGAGTAAACTCACAAGCCTTAGTTATCTACACCAAAGAGCCAGTGCACAGGGTATCGTCTACGTATTGTCAGTTAGTGTTCATTAGCTTGTAAATCTTGGGTTTGTGAGGCTTAAGCAAAGGTAAAAGCTGCCACAGATAGAAAAGAGCTGTTTTAAATACCACTGCCAAGCACTTACTAATGGCAAAAGCGTCTTTGAATCAGATTTCACCTCTCCTAAGCAAATAAATTAAAGAAAATTTACACTGTCTAATAGAGAAATATTCCTGCACCTCTATTTGATCTGCAGATGCATGAAAAGGTGAAAAACACATGTTAGAAGATATTGTCTTATGCTGCAATTCTTTTCATACCCATTTTTGAAGTTTTAAGGCTAGGGTCCCTAGTTCTTTAAGTGTGCACACACTGCAGTGAGGTGTACTGACTTTTGGATGATCTTTAAGGTCCCTTGCAGCCCAAACCACTCTGTGATTCTGTGACTCTGGAGTCAAGCACAATTCTGCTCAAAGAGCTGTGCCAGTGTCAGTGTGGTTCTGCAAAAGCACCTGCTCTCTACAGAGGGGGTCCCCTCTTGGAACTTGAAGTGAGCCTTGGAGTGCTGGAGCTGGGACACTGCCCAAGTGTTCTCAGTCACAGCTGCTGCCAGGCCAGCACATCTGCCTGAGGGCTAAGAGGGGACAATTGCTGTGCTGTGAAGGCAACAAGATCCAAACAGGTTGGGGCTTTGAGGGAAATAATTTCTCTGTCCTCACCTGTGACTTCAATCCTGCCAACAACACCATGCCTGGCTGAGACCTTCCATAGCAGAACAGAAGGATCAGGCACTGCTTTCCACTCACCCTGAGCAGGAATAAGCAGGGAGCTCCAGTCCCAGGGACAAGTCCAGCTGTGCACTCACCTGTACCTGAGGCATTCCTTTTTTGGTTTTTTTTCCTACTCAGCTCATGTCTCCTAAAGTGCTTCTCTTCCCACACAAGCACTGACAGCTGGTGCTCCCCAAGGCCTGCTGTGGTCACCCTGGCTGCCTGCACACAGGCGCCTGCCCAGTGCCAGTGTCCTGCTCTGTCTGATGGCCCTGTGGGAGTGGGCACTGACTGAGGAGAGGGAGCTTCAGAGGTCATTAGAAGCTTCTTTTATGTGTGAGGACCAACTTACAGTAAAGCCTAACCTTTTCCTCCTGACAGCTGCTTACAACACTCTACTTCAGAAATTCCCTTCCCTGCATGAAAGAAGCATGATCACTTTTTGGCTGGGAAAATAAAAAGCTTTTTGGGCAACTTGTTTTCATTTGGAAAAATTCCCTATTCTCCTGTAGAAACATCAAATTTAGTCCTCCTTCATCTCCTGTATTTTGTTGTTTTCCAGTCCCTTCTTTTCCATTAGCTCACACTGCTCATCTCACTGACAAAAGAGAAGAACAGAGCAGGGGAGGAAAGCAGCCCAGAATCTAACAGCCAAAAAAATCCTTTATTTTTATTCAGATTCTATTAGTCATCAATCTTACAGCTTTACTTCTTTGCTTCTGTCTATGCCAGGCCAGAAGCATTTTGCACCTTGATCTTCTCCTCTTGTTGGTGCTTTCCTGTCAGCAAGTGTTGCATTATTCCTTTCCAAAACCCCATCCATATAAAGCTTCTTTCTTCTTTTCAGTACATGCTCAGCAGAAGGAATTCAGATAGCTGAACTGGTAGCAAGGTAATTCTGGCTGAACAAGAGGGAAGTGGATTTACACTCAGTGATTACATGGAGTAGTATTTGCATCCGGCTATATCTTGACATGCACAAAGGAGGGTGTCAGGTGGTTATATTCAAACATTTACATGTTCATAAATTTTATATATTAATAATTTTTTTTCTCCTTCGAGGAGGGCCCAGCTGCCTTAGCCAAATTAGCTGCTTTGTCCACAACTTAGCTTTATGAACCAGCTTATCTACCATGTGTGGAGTGCAAGTGCTGCTAAAGAAGAATTATGCATCTACCTGAAATAAATGCACTCAAAGAGCAAAACTTTTAGGGAGGGAAAGCCAAAACTTTCTCAGCTGCTTCATGAGTATCTTCATATGGCACCCATTGGAACAGGTCCACAACTTGCTTGACCAAATTCATTAACCAGAGCTGAACTAGAGCTCACTCCTCTGAGAAACGTAGGCTTCTGTTTTTATAAAACACATGGGCCAAATTAGTATGTAAATAAATGAATGACTTTCAAGAATCCCAGATAACACTTGCTGAGCAATGGGTCAGGCCAGATTTAATCTAAAAATCTTTCTGCTGTGTGTAAATGGTTATGTCATAGCATTTGTCTTTAATTACTAAACTGTTTCCAAAGGCTTGACTCATGACATGTTCCTCGGTTAACCACAAAAACTTGTACTACAAGATTTGCCATATAGATCCATTTTTTTTTTTTTCCTACAGCATTGTTAAGCCCTGGCTCCTGAAAAAGGAGTGTAACAATCTCCCAGAGACAGACACTTGATCTTTACAGTAGTGAGAGCTCTTTTTTTAAAATGAATTTTCCATATAGAGGAAACTAGGCACTTTTGACTCATAAGGAATACTGCAACATCTTTAATACTGACAGGAAAAAAACCCACAGAAGTGAAAGCATTTAAAATACAACTAATTATGTATCTCTGTATAAATCCAAATAGGAAGGATCACTTTTATAAACCTATGTACAATGATTTGTGTAACAAATTGTACCGTTTTCTATATGCCATGATGACCAACCCTTGGCAAGAGCAGATATTTTGAGAAAGGCTATATCTCCTTGTTCCTAGTTGTATAAAATATATTGGTATCCATGAGCCATTTCCTATGTATGACCTAAGGATGAGGTCATGAGAATGAGGTGTACCAGCTATTCTGTGAATTAAAAGACTAGTCTGGGAACCTAAAGAGTGTTTGATAAAGGGAGAAAAGTAGGATTTTGTTGTTGTTATAATGAAAGTGTTGATCTGATCACCCAGATCTAAGAAGGACATTTTAAGACTGAGCTGGCGGCTTTTTTTTTCCCAGAGAAAGTCAGTGGAGAAAGGTCTAAGCAGAACCAGTTTCCATAGGTAAAATGTGAATTCAAAATAACTTTTACCTTCATCTCTGTAAGTTGAGTCTGAAACAGGGAAAAAGTGTGTACCAAGTATTACAAGCTGATGTTATTTAGAGCAGAGGAGCAATGGGCTTCTTCCATTTTTCAAATGGAAATATAGCAGCTTGGAACCTGTTAGGAATAAGCACATTCTGCCACTACTTTTGTATATGGCTACAAGCTGCCACCACAGAAACTGTTCAATTCCTGTATTTTAGATTTTGGAAAAGCTGCTGGTAGAACTCTACCACCTGCTCAGCACCCTCAGGAGCATCTCCATATCTTCAGTTCCTTTGACTACTGGCCTTGCCCTGCTGGGCAGGAATTCCCACACAACACACACAGGGCATGGCAACCAGCTCTCTTGCCAGAACACACAAGAGGAGGCTTGCACTGAAATTCTTCAATTCAAATCACTGAGCATAAACATCAAGATAAATACAGGTTGAACTGTCACCAAAACAAGTAACTCCTTGTAGGTCGAGGGAGGAGATTTTCGCACTCTGCTCTGCACTGGTGCAGCCTCACCTTGAATATTGTGTGCAGTGTTGAGCACCACCATGTAAGAATGATATTAAACTCTTAGAGAGCATCCAAAGGTAATTCTGTTCACTTAATAATTTTCCTGTTTCCAGGGCACCTTGGGCTTCTTTCCATTTTCCCCACCCCAGGGGACAATTCACTGTCTATAACTACTAGTCCTTGCTGGGTTATAATCTTACCTGGCAAGATTAAAGTGGTTTTCTTTCTTTAAATTGCCTACCCCACCTCTTCTACTCCAGTCAGTCATACCTGTCTGTAACTGTCTCCTCAGTGTATCAGGCAATTCACTCCTGCTTGCAGGCTTATGGTCTCTCTAGTGTGAGTCTCTAAACCACTTGCCAAAGTTCTGCATTTTGAGATGTTGCTTCTGTTTGTTTTTCTTGTACTCTTATGCTCCCACCACCTGCTCCTACATTGTGCATTTTTTAAAGGTTATTAATGAGGGTGGATTTGTTTGCCACCAATGGTACTCTGCTTGAATTTCTCTTTTCAACCAACTTCCAATGATCCAAAAATGTAAATGGGGAGTTTGGCTTTTGAAAGATAAGGTGCAGCCTTTTGATATTGCATCTCTTGTTGTAAAATATGGCATGTGTGGAATATAAGGTAGTAACATACTTTCAATGTTAAGATCCTTGAGATGAGAGTCAAATGCGAGTTGTAAGGTCCTGAGACCAGACTTCAAATTTTTGTGTAATGTCTGTAAATCATTCTAAGGATACAGGCAAACAAACAAGCCATACAACAGCAGAGGATTAACATAATGCTTTCCTGACTCTCTGTGCCCTAACTGCCTTCCCACCTGGCAGACCCTGGCAAGGGAAGGGCTGCCCTGTTTGAAAGTATGTTTCTAGCTAGATTTTGAAAGATGAAGGAAACTTATCATTAGGAGTGTGTTAGAGAACTTTTTTCACACTGTAAGAACTTTTTTTGCCTTACTAGAAACTCAAAAGGGCTCACACTCTTCAGCTATAAAACAGTTCCCTCTTGAAAGTTAAAGCTTTCTCTCAGAGCATTCTCTAACTTCAGTTGCAATGTCTTGCTTTGCAACTGCGTGTTTTAATTATCTCTTTAACAAAATTATCTCTTTAACAAAAGATTATTTAATTATCAATTATTTAATTATCTCTTTAACAAAAGCAAAGTAGAATAGTTAATCGCTTCTATAGAAGGGGTGATGAACTGATTTGTTTGCCTGTTTGTTTAAAATTGTTACTGAAGCACATGAATGATCCTTCTCTACCTTGAACAGACTAAACAATAGAAAGTCCTGTGAAGAGAGTTTAAATATTTCACTCATTTTAATGCTCTCTAAAATTTGTATTTCATCAACTGTTTTAGTAAAACTGCCAAGCACTTGACTTCATTTCTGTAATACTTTCTGGAGTCTTGCACCAACATAACCTACAGAGGAAGGATGACACTTCACAGACAATGTTTATGTATTTGTTACCAAAAAGTTCCTACCTCTGGGTAGTGGTGCAACTAAGTCATGCAATACCAGGACAGAGATGCTGCCTGCACTGAAAATGTCTCTCCAGAAGAGGAGGGTTCCCTGGGCTGCCCTTCTCTACCAGCAGAAGGTTGCTGTACTTCAGAATTTGAGCAGCAGGTTGCAAGAAAGATCAGATCTTGCCTTGGTTTTAGTGAAATTCTTTGACTAAGTTGTTCTTCCATATTCTTCATTCACTGTCAGGTGGTTGTAGAGGAGAAGGGGAACATTTTGACCCTAATCTGAGATATATGTGAAATATATTTAAGTTGTTGAGCATCTACTGTAACATGCGGACTGAATTTTTTTATCCATTGTGTATGTGAGCTGAACAAATCTGGCTTGGGTTCAAGTGAAATTTGGCATGGATCAGTGGCCTACTGTCCTCTAGGATTTTCGTAAGAATGTGATTCCACATTTTATGTGGCTATGTACTGGTGAATGGAATGTTTAAATAAATAACAAATTGAGTCACTTAGCCCTGAATCAACAAATGCACTGTCCCAAAAGGGATTCCCCACAATTTATAGGCATATCTTGCTGAAGATTTATACTCAACTAATTTAAAGATGTTCAGAGTTGAAGAGTGGCAGAAAAGTGAAGATGGCAGAAAAAGTCCTCTCCCAGCAAATTCATAGAGCAGCACAAATCACATCCACTGCCTGAAACCTTTAGAGGGGCTTTAATCTAAGGCAGCTCCACCTTGACAGGGAGAACATATATGTACTTGAAACAAGAACCTAAACTTGTGGCTGTGGTTTTCAGTAATTCACTTACTTCTGTCTAGTAAGAGGATGCAATTTTGATTAAAAAAAACCCAAAAAACAAAAACAACAAAACAAAAAACCCCATAATAAAACAAAAAGCAAAAAAACTTATCCTCTGTGTAGCACATTTGTTCACTAGTAATGGGTTAGTCACAGATTTTAAAAAAAGTGCTACAAAACATTTGGTCTGTTTAAAAAAACCAAACAAACAGTGGGGTGGTGGAACACAGAAAGTTTAGGGGATAAGCATATATCATAATTCTGCTACAAAGTCACAATTTAAAATATTGCTCAATCTTTGTTCTTCATATCATAACTGATCAATTTGTACATCTTGGACAAGGATTCACAGGTTTCTTCATCTGCCTACCTAGTTTTTTTTTAAAAAAGGACAAGTTTTTTCTGACTGAGGTATATGAACTTTATCCCATTGGACTTTGGAAAGGTCGTCTGGTTTTCTTTCAGTCTTAAAAAGAAATAAAATTCTAAAAGGTACTTTCCTTTCTGTGATTTAAGTTCACGAGCATTTATCATCGTGTCGAGTCAGTTTGTCTTTGAGAAGAAGCGTTCCAGAAAAAAAAAACAAGGATGACTTATGGATAAGGACACAATGAACTTTTCCTGCTGCCAGAGTTAGCCACAAGACAGTTCAAATGCCATCCCCTCTGTGATGATTCTGCCCAGCTGTCAGTCAGTATGTGGATATAATTGGAACTCACCAGAAAAATACATTTTCTGGAAAATTTGAGAATTTTTATAGGAACAAAGAGATTCAAATATTTAAATTCAGTGGACTGGAGCTGAAACACTCCAGTTTCTATCCTTAGTTTGAACCTCAGGTCTCATGAAACACTGTCACTCCTAATGAAAAAAAAAGATGGAAACAGGGTGAGTGCTGATCTCTCACATGAAAACTGAGAATTTACATTGCAAAGCAAATGTTTCTACTGATTTGAAACAAAAGTTGGTTAAATATTTATCAGATGTAACCTAGCTGGATCTTTTAAGGTGGCAGTAGCTGCTTTGTGGCTGTAAGGGCAATTAAAAGGCTTTGGCCTGCAATATTGCAACTTAAAGCAGTAATTGCAGCGCAGCATCTGCTGAGCAGCCAAGGTAAACCTGCCTGAACTACAATGTGGGAGAAAGGAGAACATTCACATTTTGGTCACTTATGACCTTTTTACTCCTATTGTAAACCTTTCACAACTCCCCAGGAAAATGTTTGTGACAAATCTTACCCTTGCCATGATACCACCTTTGTGTCTGAGAAACATCTGGTTCCATGGGTGGAATTCCTTATCATTGTCACTGCTCTTTCCCTTTCTCTTTTAAGACTCCTTTACTCATTCTTGTTTTTCATACTCTCATACAACCTCCTATGCCGCCCTTCAATTTGTCTTTCTTATTCTTGTGAAGCAATCCCCCACAGTTTAAACTGTACTTACTACCCCTTTCTGGTTGAAAGGATTTATTAAGAATTACTCTAGTTTATGTCAACCAACTTTAACAAAAATGGCTTTTGATTTCATATCAGTTCAGATGCTGACTAGTGCTTGAGGTTTTCTGGCCTTTATTGGATTTGACATAAATATCCACACTGTGATTCTTGCCAGCATTTGTTTTCCCTTTCGTACAAAATGAAGAATACAATAATTTTGCCAGTAGATTTTGTGATCAGCAAAGTATTTGCACAGCCCAGTTTATTTTTCTAAACAAAAAAGGTGGGGCTTGAATGATTCAGGGAACCCATTCCACCCTCCTAGCTCTCCTGCAGGCCCAAATACAGTGAACTGAATGGCATCACCTGGAGGGGCCATTGCAGAGGAGGACAGGTTGCAAATGTACACAACAAGCTTTTCCTTGAAAATTTATCTGGACACAGGACTTGGGGGTTCTCACTAGCACTCAATAAAAAATCACCAGGCCTATGAGTCCCCTCCTAGTACACAATCATGAAATATGTCCTTTGGCAGAGACAACACTTTCTTTTCCCACAGAAAAGGGGGGAAAAGATTTTTTTTATTGCACTGCTGGGGCACGTGTCGTTCTCCAGGGAAGCACTGTGGAGCAAGGGGGGTGTGATGCAATGTTAATAAATTACCACCACGGTAATAAATGACAAGCAGCAAATGCTGCGATGGAGTGAAATATCACAATTAGGCCAGAGGGCAAACGAAGGGTCAGGCTGTGCCTCTGGGCCCTGCCAGAGCTGGATGAGCAGCTGTGGTGGCTGAGCAGGGACAGTGAGAGCTTTGCACCTCCAGCACAAGCCCAGCCATCACAAAGATGAGCAGCTGCTGGAGATGGTACCATCCCTGGGGCTCCCTATACCTTCTTTAAAACCCTCTTGGGTCCACTCCTGCTGCTGGTGGGTGTGAGGAGCCATGAGGATGGGATGCTCGTCACTCCTGACCTTCCCTTGCTCCATGTGGGCTGTGTGGATGACAGCACCTGACCTAGCAGTTCTCTGGTTTGTGTTCTCAGGACTTTGAGTGGGCCAAGGCAGCAGTGGAGGGAAAAGAAACTGTGCCTTTCTGTCTCTTTTCTCTCTAGAAAAGCCCTTGCATGAAAACCAGATCATCCTTCTTGCTGTCTGACTGTGCTGCATTTGGCTTTGAGGGCACCTGTGGCTTGTAGTGTAGCCAAAAAGAGAAACTCCCCCAGGAAGACAAGGAAAATGCTTCAGGTTCACCACACAAAACATCATGCAGCTGGCCAGTTTTGGGGCAAATTATTCACCTTCCTGAGGAGGAAGGAAATATTGAGAAAAAATGGTGACTAGCCCTAAAATGGCCCAGTTTTGCTGCTCTTTTTCTAGGACATGTGGCAAAACCACAGTCTTGGCTCTGCTGGTCTTACCCAGAGTCAAGGCCAAAGGCAGCTTTTTATTATGAGGTCACTTGTTCAGGCTTTTGCAGTGGAAAATTTTGCAAGCCAGTGCAGTGAGAAGATGGAGATCTGTCATGCAAACAGTTATCACAGCCATCCTCACCTGATTCTTAAATAGCTGCAGCTTCTAATAGTTGCATTTGAAAACATTTATTCCTAGTAATTGCAGCAAGTAACCTACTGCACTTCTTGCCAGAGTCCTGCATCTGGAATTAAAAAGATTTTCTGTCCCAGCCTTTGAACCCAAGATGACAGCACATGGTAACCCAGCAGAACTACAGTGATTCATCACCACACTGTTGAGGCTGAAGGGGACCCTTTTCCACTCACCCATGAAAACAGAATGAATCTATCTGGACCAAGTCACATGCTTTTTCCTTTCATTTATAGAAAACAGAAACTGTATTTTTTTTTTGCTGAAGACCATAACTGTTTTTCATGATTAAGCTCTGTGAAACAGAAATAACTGATTCTGTCTTGTATATCTCTTTAGAATTTAGCATCACGATTCCCCAATTCTGGCACAATATGGCTGGTGATCAGATAGATATGAAGAACTATCATCCTGATACACAGTCAAAAAAATGCAATGTAAAAAAAACCCTGGCTTCTCTTAGCTTTGACCTCGGAATTCTGGGGAAAAATGCTTTTTTACAGAGGATCTTAAAAAGGTCCTTTTCCCAGAGTGTGTAAAAAATGCAATACTGTGGTATACTATTCACTGTATTTAATAGACTTTTTTTATACTCTCCCAAGCTTTTTGTTTGGACTGGGTTACTGTTGCAGGCCAAGTCTCTGGTCTCTTCAGCTCACCTTCTGATCCTGCTTCCTGGGAAAAGCAGCCCATCCTGCAGCTAGCACAACCAGCCATCCTCCCTGGGGAGCCAAAGTTCACTAGAGTATCTAGTGCCACTTCCCTGGTTCTAGAAGAATCACTGCACCCCCTGTTTGTGTTCAGCCTCTTCATCTGTCATCTCCCAAACTCAAGTCAGATGCAGAACAAGGTGGGCCATTGTCAGCTGCTGCAGAGCCAAGCATGGAGAGTAAGCAGTCACACATGTTTTCCTTCGGGCTCTCTCAACAAATTTCAAACAGAGGCACTTGAAAGTGTATCCATCCATTTGTGTGAGTCAAGAGACCTCCATGGGCAGTGCTGGCAGCCTGCACCGACAGCAGGATGGGGCTGGACACTGCCCACAGGCAGCTCAGGCACAAGTGTGTCACTGAGGGGTTACTCCTGAGCACAGCAACCACTGAGGTCACATGCTGACAGTTTTGTTTGTAGAGTGAATTCCGTAGGTACAACTCATCAGAAGAAGAAAAAGCCCCATGGACAATATTATATAATCCAGACAAATATACTAATAGGGGATTTTCCAATGGAAGAAACCTTACATCATGCCTGAGGAAGTAAAAATAAACCTGGCACTTGTATTTGTTCTAAACACAAGAAGAGCCTTGATGAACTACTAGTTACATTTTTTGGCTAATTATTAGTCATGCTGAGCATTGTGATGTTGGTTTTAAACTTATTCCATAACTGTATCCTGACCTCAATATTAAAGTACCCTAGGCTTTCAAAATCAGTTTCTTTCTAAGGCTCAGTATTTCCAGAGAGCAGTACACTTTCCTAACTATTGCTGATGTTTTAGCCATTATTGAACCTCTTATGACCTTCTTCAGTGAAGAAAATAGCACTGGGATTTGAAAACGAACAAGTTACTTGTGAAGTAAAATAAATCAAAAAGCATGGTTTATATAGCAACCTCTCCATATGCCAGATACATATAAAAAGATTTCTTATCATTGGAAAAACAATTACTTTCTCAGTATTTTACATCTGAAGATCACTAGTGAAAGAATATGTGTTTTGTTGTCAATGGCCTGTTCTATTTAAACAATTCACTAAAATGAAAAATTACGCACCAAGTTTACGGCAGATTGAAAAAAAAAAAAAGAGGAAATATGGAAAAGGATATGAAGTGTGGCTGAAAAGATTTACCATGGCCTCAAGAACAAAGCAAATACATAACATGCAAAACTAGGTCTGTTATCTGTAAACAAAGCCTTTCTTTTTGGAGAAAAAAGTAAAAGATCTGTATCACTATTTTGTGTTACATTCGATAAAAATGAAATATTCAAGCAGACCAGGGGATTCCAGTGATTCATAGCATGTCCCTTTTTATCCATGAGATGTATGATGAGGTGTTCATGACTTTCCATTGCTGAACAGTAGAATTATCCTGGGAGGAAAGTGTGTTTGGTTTTGGCAAAGCCTCACCGGCTACCCTTTTATAGAACCTTACACTTAAGTTCATCTGAGAGACTCAAGTTAGTGGCAGAGAGGTGTTATTTAGATGAAAATCAAAGTCTCCTCAACTTATGCACCAGACAGAGCCAAAATCAAGTTGGATTCACTTTGGGTGCCAGTTACAGCTTGTACATGCTGATCTTACACCCAGGATAAGTCACAACAGCTTGGGACCAACTGGCTATGAGTCCCAGAGGGTGAGATAAGAATGAGGGAAGTGCAGATGTTCCTTCTCCTTCACACATCTTTTACTAGGGGTGGACAGTGGATCATATAGAAATTGGCAGGTCCTCATTGCAGCTGTCTAAGTTTGGCCATTCCCCTTCCCTCCATCCCCACCTCCTTCTCTTTCCAAGTAGCAAATGGAGCATCTCGGGGAAACAGCTGACCTGCAAAGTCTACGTCAGGTACACGGGCTTTCTGCTGGGGCTGTTCATTCCTCTGCCTCCTTCATCTTTGCCAAACGAAATAATTCCTGTCACATGTGAATTCCTCTCCCAGTGCTGAGTCTTGGCATTGCTAGACTCTTAACCACTTCTTTGGGAAATCAGAGAGAATCAGCCCAGCTTCTGAAATTCTCAGACTTGCTCCAGGTTTCTTAAAAAAAGGAGCTGCTCTTTCAACTGCTATTTCCAGGCAAGCAAAGCCTATTCCCTGAGTTCACCCTAAGTCCTGGGCTAGCTCAGAAATGGAAATGAGGAATTCAGTCCCATCGTGCTCTTGTCTATTACCAGCTGGCAGCAAGAAGAACTGAATGCAGCTGTAGGGCTCCTCACAAACATTCTATCTCAGCATCCCTGACCAGAAACCTGGAGAAGCCACATCAGCTGTCAAGCTTCCTCAGAGGAAGACACCATCCACAGGCTGGGCACGAGCCAAGCACACAGCTTTAGGGAGACTGGCCTTCTGTGGAAGGAGATGGCCATAGAGGCAACTGCCAGAAAGTCATTAATGCCCCTCAGCAGTTTCCTGGGGCACATTTGTGCTGCTGCTCCTTTCTCAGCTGCACTTTGCAAGTGACTTTGCTTCCAGGTGAGCTGCAAGTAAAAAGCTGGAGGTCTCCATACGACTCAGTTAGATTAGGCAGCTGGACAGAGAGGTCTCATCCCAACTGGACTTCTTCTCAATGTGAATTCTGAGCATTATTTTCCTTTCCTTTTCTAGCAAAGGTGGTTCTGTTGGTACAGGTGGAGGCAGTGTGCATGCTCTGATGTAAAGGGTGAACAGTGTGGGCTGTAGCACCTGTCAGTTGACATTAAGCATGAGAAGACAAGAAGTTTTCCATTTCTTTTTAAACCTAGCCTTTACTCATTAGGCTACATCTCCTCTTAGAAAAAAAGACATTAACATGGAAGGTTTTCAAATATCAAATGGAAAGACTGACATGGTAAACACTATGCCACTCACTACAGTTTTTTCCATTATATTAAGAGCAGAACTGGCTCTTAATATGCCCTTACTTTGGCAGATTTTCAAAGCAAGCAGAAGAGAGAGTTAAAGGCCTCTCCTGAGACTCTTCTGACACCAAGTTGTGGACAGGTCCATTCCAAGCTGAAGGGGATCCCACCATGGGTCATAATGCAAAAGTCAAATTTAAAAAGCAGCCACTTAGTAGGAAGTGGCTCAATGGGGACATTTGGTTTTGGAAGAGTGAACTGCAAAATTTAAAAAAGAACCTTGCACTTTGGTGCTTAGAACTGACAACCAGTGTATAATATCCTACCAGCAAAATATGAAAGGAAAAATTCTTCTTTGGATGGAATGTGTGGGAAGTTTATGCCTCTGACTTTGCCTCTGATCCTTGAATATTCATTCCCCCTGACCTTTCTACATCATGCATGTTCCACAATCTGGAATCTGCTTCCACATCAATCTAATTTTGAACAAAAAAGCAGTTTTGATAATTTTTTAAAGTAAGGCTATTAACTTACAGTTTGGATTTTCTTCATAAAAGTATTCACAAGTTCTTTTTTTCAGGCTGACCTTTGGCTCTGGGCAATGATGCAAATAACCTTGCTGCCAACTTACTGATGTAAAAGGGGAAAAAGTGGGGGGGTGGGAGGTGGAGGGGAGAGTGTAATACTACTGTCCTAGGAATTGGATCCAGCTGGCCTCCACAAATACAGTCAGCCACGGGGGTAGAGGGGGAAAAAAAAGAAAATTAAACAAAAAAGGCTTGATTTCAGAAGGTGTTGTGCACCTACCGATTTTCTGCATTTGAACTGTGTTTTGCATATTTGGAAATCAGTCCCAGGAGTGGAATTCTTCTGTGCCAATATTACAGGACAGTTATTCCTGATTGTCTGGGTTGTCTCCTCACATTTTTCATGTAATCCTAAAGTCCTTTTAGGTTGGACTATAAAGGTTGATTCCTTGAACCTTTCTTTCTTAAGTGTGTCTTCTCTATCACCTGTGTCAGAGGAGATTAAAGTTGGATATTAGGAGAAGGTTCTCCTCCCAGAGGGTTGGGCACTGGAACAGGCTGCCCAGGGCAGTGCTCACAGCACCAAACCCAACAGAGCTCAAGAAGCATTTGGGCAATGCTCTCAGGCACATGGTGTGACTCCTGGGCTTCTCTGTGCAGGGCCAGGAGTGGGACTTGAGGATTTTTTTCTGTCCCTTCCAACTCAGCATATTCTGTAAAATATTCTATAAAACCCCCTTTCTCTCTTCCCTTCTTGTTCTCCCCTTATTTGTTTCAGTTGCTGGTCTGATACTTGTGGGGAAAGTAAAATCTCAAGTCCTGGGGTCCTGGATTTCACAATATATAAATGAAACTCTGTGGCTTCAACTCATTTTTCTTTTTTTTATATGTGGTGTGATGGTTCTTGCTGTGGCAAAGACCTACATACAACGCATGGTATCAATCCAGGCTGGGGAAAGAACAGATTGAGAGCAGCCTTGGGGAGAAGGACTCAGGGGTGCTGGTGGATGAGGGGATGGATGTCAGTGAACAATGTGTGCTTGCAGCCCAGAAAACCAATTGTATCCTGGGGTGCTTTAAAAGTATCACGGCCAGCAAGTCAAGGAAGGTAATTCTGCCTCTCTGCTCCCCTGTGGTGAGACCACAGCTCCAGTGCTGTGTCCAGCTTGGGGTCCCAGCACAGCAAGGACACAGACCTGTTGGAGACTCCAGAGCAGGCTGACAAGGTGATTTGAGGGATGGAGCACCTCTCCTATGAGGAAAGGTTGAGAGATAATGGAATTGTTCATCCTAGGAAAGAGAATGCTCTAGGGTGACCTAATTGCAGCTTTTCGGTACCTGAAGGGAGCCTACAAGAAAGATGGACAGAGACCATTTGCAAGGGCTTGTAGTGACAGGACAAGGGGGAATGGCTCCAAACTGAAAGAGACTAGAATAAGTATCAGGAAAAAGTTCTTTACTGTGAGGGAGGTAAGGCACTGGAACAGCTTGCCCAGAGAAGTTGTGGATGCCCCATCCCAGCTAGGTTGGATGCAGCTCTGAGTAACCTGATCTCGTGGAAGGTGTCCCTGCCCAAGGCAGGGGGGTTGGAATGAGATGAGTTTTAAGGTCCCTTCCAACCCAACCATTTCTGTGATTCTATGATTAGCTCAGTTGAGGACACCAAGTTCATTTCATATGTCATACACTAGGACAGCCATCACTGGGAGTTGTTATTAAGTCTCTTTTGTTTGAGCTGGTCATCTAGATGTGAAAACTTTCCTTGTCTGACACCACTTACCAGGACTTCTCTCTGAAGTATCCAGCAGCATCATTTCTGCCCTGACATCAGGTGGCAGGCACTGAGAGCCTAATCTGGGTAGAGAAAATCAAACAGCAGATGAGGCACGTTTCTGCTGACTCAGATCATAGCAGCAGGCAGCCCGGGAGTTTCCAGCCCTGCTTGCATGCCCTGCAGTTCTGTTAAAGGTGGATTTATTTGTAAGAAAGAGCCAGGGGCATGCCCAAAGCTGTCTGCTCTCAGAGGGACTGTGTTTGCAGAAGGGAGGAGTGCACATGGGTACCGTGTTCTTCTCAGTACAGCTGCAAGGCTGCCACCCTAAGGCCAGAGGGATGCACTAAAGCATCATTTCCCTTCTAAAGGCTCACAAGATTATCCAACGTGCCTTGGTCTTCGCAGGATCATGGATCTGTCCAGCTTCTGCATTCATTCCCACATTAGCCAGCCTTGCTTTTACATTTTAGCAAAGACAACGTGGCAGTAGCATTTGAAGGCGATCCAATGGGTGTAGAAATATGCTCCAACGATTTACTGACTACCCAAAGTTTGAGTTCACCAATATGACCCACCTCAAGCTTCAAAAAATTCTTGGGTAAGTATTGGAAAGGTGATGAGGTTGAATTAAAGTCATCAAATCCAAAGATAATAAGTGATTTTTTTCGCTTTATTTGCCTTCTGATATTGCCTCAGCACTGCTGATTTCACAGGTTTTATTTCACAGCTGTGTTTTCTCATCAGATTTTTAGGACCCTTAAGAAAAAATTGAAAATACTGACCATTAGGAAAAAAAATCTGGAGTCACAGACTCAAAGGACGTGAGTCACATTGACCCTGATGACTTTAAAAAAAACAAGAGCCAGAATGCTCAGCTCTTCCCTCTTCCAGATGCCCAGGTTTTGGCTGAAAACAAAGGATTTGTGATGTGAAAAGCCACCAAGACTTGTGGATGAGGAGTGGATTCTGAGCCTCACATTCAGCTCATGAGATCCATCTGCCATTGTGCACTGCCTGGTGCAGCTGTGAGATGAATGCAGTGCCTGGTGGGATGTGCAGCCTGGGCAAAGCTGGTACCTGCCCCTCTGGAAGAAACCAGGGTCAGGCAAGCCATGGTAGACATTGGGATGCACGAATATGTCACCTCTTAGAGCTGGGCAAACAAAGAGTCTGTTTGGTTGGAATGCTGGAGATGTGTCAAATCTCTGTTAAAGGAGAAAAAAATTTTCACGAGCTCAGGTCTCATTTGACATTTGCAGAAGACAAAGGATGTTCTCCCATGAGCTTTGGCCCTAAAGCTTATTTGCTTCATAGCACATTATCCACTATCTTTTTTCAGTTTACTCCAAGTAGGCATGAAAGGGCCTGTGCTAGATCCCATCTTAGGCCTTTTGGTGCCATTTTGTTCTACACGAGTCTGACCAAAACTGAAGTATGAATTTTTAACATTATACAAAGCTTTTCTTAACTAAGCTCCTTTTCAGGGCCCTGCTTCCTAAAACAGCCCAGAAAGAATGAAGATAAAATTATTATTTCAGGAGTGAGATGAGAGGAGAGATCCTCTCTTTCAAGTTTGGTTTCCTGGTGTCTTGTAAAAGCGTACCCTCATATCTTCAAGTTTTATTTAGCACATATTATTTTCACTTGGGGGGGTCTCATCAAACCATTATTTTGAATGACTGAAGTCTTTATTTTGCTTCTTAGACCAGAGGTATAATATTCTTTCTTACTTTGCTTTCTCTCATGCCAGCCCTTTAAGCGAAACGCCGAACAGTTGGACTCTGACTGCAATTTAACGTAACACTTATCTGTGCTGCTGTTCACACTGTACACGAGGTAATTTCCAAAGGTCAGAGCAGCTGGATTCCATTACAGAAATGCAGAGAACTCAAAATAGCCTTTGTAAATACTTTTTTTTTTTTTTTTTTTTTTTTTTTTTNNTTTTTTTTTTTTTTTGAGGAATTCAGGCAGCTGCCTTCGACACCCCTGGGCCATTATTGTTTCAGAATGCTTTGGTATCAGCCTGGGGTCAGAAATTACTAAATTGCTCCTCCTCCTCCTCCAGATAAGAAATTTCCTTTGGATAAACATTAAGAAATAGTCAAAAGCAGAGATATTTCTGCTTTTGCATTCTTAATCATAAGTTTTATTGCAATAAGCACTAAATCAAGAAAACTTCCTTCCATATGTGTTCAAGAACCATTTCCACTCCTTTTTTTTCTACACATATGACATTTGTTTTACAATGCTGCAGTTTACAAATCAAATAGTTTCTCACAGAGATAGTATGTTTTTATTCCATTTGTCCTTTTTCAAATAGTCCAAATGTCTGTGGTTTTGTCATTAAAAGTCCAATTGGCAGATATATACGGAAACTTTATGTTTTCCAGCTGGGCAACTACCAGTTACACATGCTCATTATTATTCATATTATCATTATAGTAACCATGGAGGATAATTCATGCGGCTTACTCAGTCAATATTTGGTGATCTACAGCAGATACTGTCCTGAAACTGTTGGAACAGAATTCTCCTTCAGCTGTGAGGACATTTTGATATGCATCTGCACCTCCTGAGCTGACCTTTTATTTAGAATAAAACTAGGGACACCTCTGACCCTGAATTCTAGAAACTGCTAGTGGTTTTAGATGCCTTCCTTCAGGAGGAGTACCCTCAGTTTGGGTATATTCTTGTTGAGAAGAAATGCCTGGTATTTGTTTCTCCCATAGCAGTTTTACCCACCTGTAATTTTACCAACTGCATTGAAATAGTTTTTTACCACCCCATTGACAGAGGAGGGGTAGGATCTCAACCCAAGTGAGAATGTTTTAAATCATGCTGTTTTTTCAGTGGAGTTTTCAACTGCTGTGAAGAACTCTAAATCCCCAAAGCTTTTTTTCCTCTCTCTGTAGCTGTAAATGGCCACACAAAGAGTGCTCACTCTTGGGCAGAAGTGTTGTGTGCCATGCTATAAATCACTGAATGAATGAGTCTGTCAGAGAGGATGAGCAGACTGTAAACTGTAACCATCCTAGTGGGTGGTACCATTATCCTGGGCTAATCTATTGTAAAGCTTCAGCTGACAGGAGCAGTTTTCTGTGGTCTGACATGGAATAGTTTATGAAGGATGCCAGAACCCTCCTATTTAGTTACTTCTCTAGTATTAGTATCATGACCTATGCTATATGAAAAACATAATCGTGCAATTTGTGAGGCATAAAAACCTTAAGACCCTAAAATTGTGGCTATCTTTTACTTTTTTATTTACCATTGTAGAAAGAAAAGAGATTGATGAATGGACACTTAGAACGGACTTTATTATTGGAATAGTAAAAGCAGCACCAAGTGCTGTGAGACAACACGAAAGCAAACTCTTCTGTCCCACGTGTGCACAGGCATCATTTCCATAGGCTTTTGTAGAGATAAATACTTGGCTGGAATGAGCTGCTACGTAGGAGAAAATTGTGTGAAAGCAGATGTATTTTTCCCTTGATTGAGGTCTGGGAGGCAAGCACATACAACCAGCTGTTCTCCTGTTCCCCAGGAACTGTGGTTATCCAATTTGAGAATATTGCCTTTCTAGATATCTCAGGGCAAAAATAAACCCCGTGGAAACAGTGAGGAGTGAACAGAGCCCATCTTCCATCAGCTCTGAGGGCCAGCAGCAGGGCAGTCAAAGGAGCTTTCCTGGGTGACATTTTCATCCCATCTGCAGCCCACCTTGACTTTTAAGGACAACATTTTGAAGAATTCATGGGGTTAACAACAAGGCTTGCATCTCTTTAAGAATTTTGCTTCCAGTTCAATGTGTTACCCTCCGTTAGGTCAATCTACTGTGGATGGTGTTCTCAACTAAGAAAAATGTAAAAGGCACGATTTTGATGGAGTTCCTGGCAAATCCTTTGATTACATTCCCTGACACTCAACAGATGTTTGCAACCCACATGGCAAACATCCATAGAGGCAGTAGCTCACTCTAGCCCTTGGTAAGAAGAACAGATACATAGTATTTAATACAAATCATCTATTATGTATCCAACACTCCCATTTTTTCTGGATAATTTTTTCAGCCAATAATTAAAGAACTTAATTTACATTTTATTACTAATCTTATCCAAATGCTTGAAACTTCATTATTGGGGACCTTTGGACTTTGAGGAACCATAAAAAGAATAAGGCATTACTTTTAAACTCATATTTAAAGATAAAATTGAAAATTAAACCATTGTTCATTGCAGTTGTGCATTCCAGGTCATTAATGTAACAGGGAAAGTAGAAAGGAAAAATAATCAGAAGCATTTAAGTTTTTTTCTAAAATTTGAATTCAAAACTGCATTTGAAAGCATTTTTGTTTGTTTTTAATGAGCTTTGCCTGAAGTCCAATTTCTGTACAGTATCCATAAAAAACTCCAGCTGCAAACATGATTATCAGATCTGCCCTGGATGTGTGTTCTTGTTAGTGCTGTGCTTCACATGCAACCATAAGATAGCTGGCTGCTGGCAAGTGCTGGCTGTTTTATTGGTGCCCCACTAAAGTTCAAACCATCACTGTCACACAACCAAGCCCTAAAATTTGGCTCCCTTTCCCAGAGGAAAGCAACATCATCAGTGAGATGCATTTACTAAAATGCATCAGGATGCAGACAGGATTAAAGAAAAAATATTTTTACTAATTTATAAGTCTTAATTTCTACATCTACACCATCGAAGTCTTTATATACATTTATACATGTTTCTGTTGACATCTGATAATGAAAAACAACCTCGGGTATAGAGACTTCAGCATCTATTATCAGAAATAAACTTTAATATTATGCATTAATGGCTTTGAGCTCTACACTAATAAATAACTCTTGATCATTATGTATGATATCTGCTGCAACCAATGAGCAATTTTGTGGTAAAAGAAATAAGATCAAGGATGGAAACTGAGTTAATAAATATGAATTAATATTTGAAGGTTTTTTGTTATTCTCATTCTGAGGATGTAAATTATGCCTAGCTAGAAATACATTCTCAGGAGAGAGGTAAAACCAGCCTGCTTGACTGCAAATTATGATCATTTTTTCTTCAATGTTGTACCCATTCAGTATCATGGCATTTTATTGCTAACATTATTATTACTATTATTCAGCAGATATAGTAATATTTTCCTTTCAGTGTGAGAGTGGGTACCCTTAGCTATGTAGTACTTCTTGATTTTTCATTTGAATTCACACAAGAACTGCCCAAACACTGTGGAAATAGTTCACAAATGTTCCATTTACTCTGGATAACACCCAAAACTTTGGGTTGCCTAAATTTTGACGTATTAGGTTTAGAGATAAAATGTTAATAGTCTAAGCATTTTTGGTTTACTGCCGTTGAAAGGTATTTATATAAAATGATCAGGATATTTACATTCATTGCATCTAACATTTCATGGCCATACACTATCAGAAGTCCCCAATATGCTGGTTCATTACAGTAAGTAACACTTTGTTTAACAGTGAGGAGAGGAAGAGTGTTATGAGGTCCCACTTATGATGGTTATGATTGTACATGAAGATCTGAGAGTCAGTAATAGAAAAACAACTGTTTGTTCCCTCTCATATCTCACAGTGTGTTGCTAGTCCACTTTTCTACTGAGACATGCAGAGACTGATGTCCTAGGTTTTAGCTTTTATATTTTTTAGATTCTGTGCTGTTTTAGTGGGTAGTTTTAAGTTTCACATTAAGTGCTGTAAGTTCTCTTCACAGAGTAGATGGACAAAACAATTCCTTCTCTAGCTCGATACCAAGGACAACTTTCAGGCCCAAGAACGAAAACAGGGTGAAATGTGAAGAAAAATCAAGGAGAATGGAGCTTCATAACCTGAAGCTATGACTGGGCAATTAACTCTAATATACAAATGGACCAGAACTTATAAAAGTGTGGGACCTCCTGATCAGGCACCCATTTTGTGACCATTTTGGGGCATCTTGGGTGTGGTCCAGCTGGACTCTTGTGTGGCCCAGATGTCCCCATTGAGGCCTTTTAATAAATACCTACTTTATCCTTTTGCTCTGTCTGGTCTCTGTTCCAGGTCAGCCTCCAGAAGGCATCAAGCGAGCCCTTCCTGATGCACAAAGGAATAAATCCAGCTTCTCACAGGAGTTGTCTGTTTTGTGGGTAACATCTTACTGCTGATCATATTTATTAAAAATAGGTACTTTGGAAATAAATTCATCACTCTTGCCTGTCACAGCCTCATTGAAGAAAAATCTCTGCTTTATACACATCTTACTTCTTGATGATTTTTTTCCTTGGAGTTTCAAAATGTTATGAAAGGATTAGACCAGATGTGTGAGGAGTTTGGTCACTACCAGCTGTTGCTCTTGATGAGCATTTGAAAATCACGTAGGCATTCTAATCAAGTATCTTTGCTGGAAGTCCACAAGGAATTCTTTGTTACTCACAGTTTTCTTCGAAATGTAACAGTTCCTCATGGAATAATATTTAGGCTTTTTTTGTTGTGTAATGTTTGTAGTATTTGTTTTCATTCCCAGTCTTAGAAAAACTCTAGCTTGACCTTTTATCCTAGAGTTACTTATTATACAATATTCCGCATCAGTTCAAAGTACAGTGGAATAAATTCATTTCAAGGGGGCAAATAGTTCATATGTGTTATTTGGATACGTAGCACATGTTTACACTCTATTCATTATTAACAGAGGACAGTAATTACGTGCTTGACAGCACTGGCAAAGCCTCACAGAAGCATGGAAGTTGTATGTGAGAGAGACCACCATGCCCTTTTCATGTTCCTCGTTAAACAGCGGTAACGAAAACTTCCCAGAAGGGATTGCTCCTTCTCTCAACAGCAGAGCTCTGCACTGGTTGTATGGTAGTAAATAACTGTCCTGATCCTGCAATGCTGAAGTCAATGGTCAGTTTGCTTTCAGAGGAGGCAGAATGACAGATGGAGGATTCCATGTTTTTCCACGTTCTTTTGGTTTAGTAAGCACTGAACGAGATGGAGTCCTAGGAAGAAAACCCCAGATCTCTGTGCAGTAATCACCTCTGGCTCTGACTCTGCAGAGAGAAGTCTTCAGCAGAGCTGGATCACAAGTCAGAGGTGGCTGGTCTTACTCTGCATGCAGTAATGTAGCCACAATTTTGAACAGGGAAGCACTCAGGCTCACAAGGCTCTTTTGCAGGTGAATTCCTTACAGGAAAGAAAATGTATTAGGTCATTTGCTAGCAAGCACTTCCATTTCCACCTGCATTGCACCACAGACTTCTTGCACCAGGATCTGTGTTTCTGGTTGTATTATTTGTGTGAATGGCTGCCATATTTTCATTCAAATGCAGCCTGGAATATGGTGTGAATTCTGGTGCAGCTATTTGATAAAGCAAGTAAAGGTCATTGAGACTGTACCTTATAAATCTGTGATATGGCCAGCTCCATTTTTGTTTTTTCTCTTTCCTGTGCCCTCTTTATATCTTCCTTATCTTTCAGTATTGAGCAAAGTTGCAAGTAGATTCCTGTTTTCTAAACATGAAAAACTCCAGTTTCTCTCCTGGCACATACTGGCACCTAATGTTTTAGTAAATGCCTCAGACTGCTCTCTCTCCTCTTTGATTTCTGTAATTTGGAACTTCTTCCAAGGCTGGAAGCTATTCTAATGATAATATGTAAGCATGTGATTATCCTGATAAAGACTGAGAAACAAGGATGCAGATCTCAGCCTGAATGACAGTGCCAATGTTCCACTCTATCCTGCATGTTACATTGCACTCTTAAGTGGGATCAAAGTAGGTATGAAAGCACTGTAGGCTGGGGTTTGAGCAGTTCAGAATCCGGTTCAAAGGTCCTGGCAAAGACCCAGCAGCTTCATCCACTTTGTCTTTGCTCACATCCAGTGTAACAGCTGTGGTCTGCAAGACTGTTCAGTGAGCACTAATAAGGGATCCTGGTGATCCCTGACCGTGGAGTTTGTACATGCTGGGAACAGGGCTGACACTTCCTTAAGGTTCCAATATATAAGAAACAATGCTATGAGACTTCCTACTGGAGATGAGCTCTCCAAGCAAAGCTCTCTTTGAGGCAGACCAGCTGGGCCAGCATCTGTTATCCCTCTCCTTGCTATGAGCTTCTCTAGAGGGAAACAGTGAAGCCTGATGATGAATGAGGTGGATTGGGAATCAGGTCTCCTGAGGACTCTTCCAACAGCAGGATGCATGTGGCATGTGAGCTGTTAACAGGTGTTCTCTGAACTGGAGATACAGATGGCTCCATCTGTGTTTATGAGGTCTCTGAGCTCTGCTTGTCTCTGTCACATGTATTTAATTTCCTGTACAGCACTCACTTTAAGCCATAAAGGTTGTATCTGCGTTGTTTTGGAAAAACACACTTGACAGCACCTGGAGGACCACATTCCCTCAACAGCAGTGTTCTTGTGTCCTGGTAGCTCCCTACTCAGGTGCTGCAGCCAGGGCTTTTTCCAAATGCTAGGGATGAACTACCTCTTCAGCCTCCTCTAGTGCTGGGCTGTCTCTGCTGGCACAAGAGTGCCACAAGGAAGGACTCCCATGCAACCCTCAGCATGCAAGCTTTCTCCCATGAGCTGCTGCTCCTCCAAAAGCAGAGCTTGAGCATGGAATTGAGGCAGGCAAATATCAGAAATCTGTCTAATAACCAGTCACATATGAAACCTGGATAATGCTGGTTGATCTCAGTCTATTTTCCCACTGTGAGTTGTGCCTGTCATTATTTATTTGAATATGGTACATTGGATTTCACCTCCAGCTCTGGAAAAGGGGTGGAGGAGAGAGAATGGGGGTATTATTTAAGAGCTGTTGCTTTTGCATATGTCCTCCTGTACCCATTCACTTCACTTGCTGCTATCTTTGTGTTTCTGAACCAAAGCAAAAACTGAGATGAAGGCAACTCCACAGAAAGAGGAAAATTCTGTTCTGGACCACTCACAAGCAAGTGTATTTCTGAAAATAATTTCAAAATCATGTGGGGCTTCTTGAATTCATGTGGCTACTCCTCAGAAGAGCTGAATTCATGACAGGCATTCTGCACAGTGACTGCCAGTAGCATGTAGGGACAAACCTTCATCCCCATCAGTCTTAAGATGCGACTTCTGCCTGACCCACAATCTGCCTTTAACACCTGCTCTTTCCCTGGCCTGCTTTGCCCTGCACACTTTAACACTGCAGAGGCTTTTCCCACCTGGTTTCTTTATTCAGAGTTATATGGCAAACAGATCTTATACCAAAAGAGCACTGTGGTGTCTAGTCAGAGTAACAGGCCAGTGACCTGACCAGAGTCCAGGTGACTTCAGCCAGATGACACCCTGCTCCTCTGTATCTATTGTTTATCCATCATTTTTTCAAGCTTTTCCTTTCTTCAGCCTCATGGCTGCTGAAGTCAGAAATCATAATCAAGAGGTTTCATTAAGTGTCTGACAGCCCTAAATGGTCTTGTGATATATGTGGAAACCAAGATATTTCTCTCCAGAAAACAATGAAAACTCAGGATCAGAGCAGCCCAGCAGACTTGCAGTTGTTATTGGAGGTTAAAATGCAGAGGCAAAGTGGCTGCTTCCCTAAAGGCAGGGATTGTGCCTCTATCACTGCATGTGCATCCCTGGTAGGTGGAGCAGTGAAGATTTGCTAGTTCTCCTTTCTGAAAAAAAGGTACATTTTGATTCTGAACACAGTGATATGAAAAAGTACTTATAAAAGGTTTTTCAATAATCATTTGTTATTCTCAACTTCACAATTCAGAATTGGCACATTTATCTAGAAAAGGGAGTTCAGTGACATGATTCAGTATGCAGAGATCATCATGTCTTCCATCCAAGTATCTTCTGAACCACTTCAACCTTTATCTTCATTGTTTGTGGAAAGACTGGAAAGTAGTTTGATTGCTCTGAAATGGAAAAAAAACCAAACAATTGGATTTGCTTTGTAAATTTGAGCCTAAAGTTTTCTCTGCTTTTTCCAACACTGTCAGGAAAATCTGAAATTACAATCTTTTAAATAGCTATATCATTGCCATAAAAATCATTCAAATAGTCTTCAATTTATTTGGTTGACTTAGCTATGCTTCAATTCAGGTATTGAAAACTGAAGCTCTGTGAAAAGCAACATCAGATAACAAACCACTTGCCTCTAAAATGATAATTGGCTTAAAACTACAATTTTGTTAAGTACCTTGCTGTATGATGTACTAACTCAATCCTGTTGAGATCTCCAAATCTAAAATCTTTTCCAAAATTTATTATGGAGATTCTGGGCCTATAATGAATTATTAGTATGATGAAAACTATACCTAAAGGGAACCAGAAAGAACGTGACCAAGACAGCATTAGAGGGAATAGAAAAAGAAAATGGGTCTTTCCTTACTGCTCAACATTAAAAAAAAAAAAAAAAAAAAAAAAAAAAAAAGTTTTTTTTATATCTGTGACTGTCAGTCAGCCCATTTGATGAGTTTTACTTCTAGGTTCTGAAGCTTTATAAAACAANAAGAACAAAAAAGCCTGTTATTCAACGATGTCACTGGGATTCTCTTTGTTGTTGTTGTTCCAGCTGGTATGCTTTGGTGACTCCACACTGGTAATATAGCAGACAGAAAACCAGAGAACTCTTTAAAAAATACCTGGTCTGCCCCTTAGGAAGCTAGCTCCTCTCTAACTGAATGAATGTTACTGGGGCAACAAATTAACTAATAAAAGTACATTTTTTAGTTCTAGAATTTCAAAGAAACAAGACTGTATGGTGTTACATAGGTTCTTATATGTTTAGGGCAGTAGTGATTAGGTCATCCTCTCTGGTTTGCACATCACACATCCTGTAACTTCTCTTTCTTTACTAAGCTAGAAGTTTTCATCTGACTGCAGGATACCTCTCAAGAGAGCATTCAGTGCTGGTACAGAGACACAAAGAGAGGGAGAAAGCAGTTTGTCCCTTCTTCCTTGGTCTATTATGTAATCAGCTTTGCTATTAAAAAAAAAATTGTCTGGTGTCTAATTTGAATTTATTTAGCTTTAATTTTCCAGCATAGGTTCTTGCCAAACTTTTCTCTATCAGGTTAACAGAACTTTTAATGCTTTCTTTCTTTCTCTCTCTGTGAGAGAACTTACATGCTGTAACCAAACATTTTCTCACCAGTGGGCTCCTTTTTTTTTTAGCAAAAACATATTTCTCTGGTTCTTTTTGCCACTAAACTTAATCCAATTGCATGTCAAAGGATTTTAATATTCTTTTCACTAAAACAACGAGTTACTAAAATACACTCAGCTATAGGCCATCAAAGAGCTGTCTAATTAAATATGAATTACACACCAGTTACGATATGATACGCTCTGAATAAATATGCTGGGGGATCTAAAATTTTATCTTTGCACTTTCAAAGGCAATTTCTCTGCCCTTCGAGCTGAAGGAATATTTAGCTGGGTCAGTCTGAAAGAAGGACTTTATATCTATCTCTATCTCCTCAAACAGTGTTGCCTCTCAGTCCTGTAAAAGGGGAATTCTCAATGGGACCTTCCTCGAAACACTAACAATCTCCAAAACCTTCTTGGGAACATGATATGACCATAGCTTGACACCAATCTAGAATGTCCAAAAAATGTTTGCAAGCCTGCAACAAACTCTACTTCAAGAAGTGTGCTTCACACTGTGCTAGCAAAGTGCCAAGGAGAGGACAGGGGAGAGGGCTGTGCTGAGTCCTGGGGAACAAGCCCAGCAGCGCTGACTGCACCTACCTGCAGCACCCCAGTGCACATGCAGGTCAACCTCATTTCACTTTTCTCTGCTGTCCTAGCCCTGAAGTGCTCACAGAGCTGAGGGCACTGCCAGAACACTCTTCAGCTGAAGTTTGGAGGTGCTCCAATTCTTTTCTTGTTCTTGATGAACTGTAAGCAAACAGAGTTCATTTCAAAGGTATGAGTAAATGTTATGGATCCTGAGAGCACCTAGAAATCCTTCCAGGTTGCTTCCAAGGGTTGTTTTGGGTGTATAGGATGTCTGTAATGAAATTGTCCTAAACACACTACTGGCCTGTAAGCTGTGAGCTGATGCTGCTCAAACTCAGCTGATGTCAGCAGCTCAGTAGAGTCTTTCTCTGGAGAATTCTGGTAAGGTTCTTCATGGGCATTAGGGTTTAGCCACATATTTCCCCTTGTAGAATCAGCCTTTCTGAGGTAGCTCTTCTAACCATGAGTCAAGATTTACTATTTAGTTATTGGTGACATACCGGTTCCAGAGCAAAAAGCTCTTAAAAAAAGAAAATTCTTAAACATGAAAAAAATTCCCCAACAACCAACCAAACCCAAATACATCCTTCCCAAACCTAAAGCCTGTAGAAAAGTAGAGATCTAGAATTGTTTCATCACTTGCTCTGGCCACCACAGCTTAAGTTTCTTTCCATACAAAAATCCCAACCTCAGCTGAACCCTGTCTTCCTCTCATGTGGTGATATACAAAGTAGATTTTAGGCCTTGGTATAAATTAAGGCTGATTCATTTACAATACTTATAATCTTGAACATTTCAAAGAAGCAACCATTTAAGGGATCCTTCTGGGGTCCATTAAGGTGCGGAAATATTATTACTATTTTGTAAATGGGGAACTAGAGCACTATGAGTTTAAGTGATGACAAAAGATGCTCATGGAGAAGAGAATATTTTAGCACAGATTTGTTAATCCTAGTCCAGCACCTCAAGCAAGAGAGCACCATTTTTGACTTGCTGCTTGGTGCTGAGATACAAGTTAGTCTTTTTTATAAATATGTCTACATCCTTTAAAAAAAGGCAAAGCAATAAAAATTACTTACATAATATTTATCCCTTATGTTGAGGCCAGCACATATGAACTGATTTTAATTTGTTGAAAAATTAAAAATGCAGTCTTCCTTCTATTCAGAAAAAATGAAGCTTTGAAACTGAGACAGAAACTTGATCTTTTGAGCATGGCTATAATGCTTAGAAAAACATACCATACATGACTCAGTACAGTTTATCTCTGTATTCAAAGGTATGCGCCAGTCAAAGTCAAATGACTCTGCTTCACATTCATGCATGATAAGTTTCTGCTTCAGTAACCACGCTAAATAAGTTTAAGAAATGCGACTGCTGAGCCTCGGTTTTGGTTTGCAAAAATACCCAAGAAGTCAGTGTGCTTTTCAAGAAATTTAAAATGGAGTTCATCCAGAAATGACACTAGCATTTATCAATTAGAATTAGTGGAAGAGAATTTTTATGTTAAATCAGCAATAAATATAAAGATTTGCAAAATTTTGAAGGCCAAAGTTCAATATATATTCTCTTTTGAACTAGTAACATTCATGGGTATGTGCTTTCCAAGCAAAAGTATTTTGTTCTGAGTCCTTGGCAAATTTCTTTTTCTAATCATTACTGCGCCTACTAACAGCTGTAATCCTTTAACATGTATCCTGAGAAGTAAATTCTCAGATGAGATTTAGGCACATAAGCTTCCAGCATGTCACTCAAAACATAGATCTGTCCATTTTAATGCATGTATTTTTCTCAGTAAATATCCCAAACATTTAATATGCTCCAAGTACCTGCAGGTTCCTGTAAGCCACCCCTAGGAGGCAAAAACAGCAGCCACACTGGTCTTTTGCCTTTTTCTGCTGGCTTGCTCATGATATCCAGTTTCACCTCCACATTAGGCAGAGGATGAACCTGATCACCCATCCCAGGTAGGGACACAGTGCTCTGGGCTATTTGGGAAGCAGAAGACAATGGCAGGTACCTTCACAGCAGTGACAGTCAGACACATCTTGCCCTCAGGCTTCAGGGTCTGTTTTGTTAAATCCTAAGGGAAGAGAGACAGCTAAATCCCAATAAAAGACAGAGTTTCATTTCATAATTTTGTGAAGTTTTATGTATTGTTAAAAAGTAAGACTGACTGTTCCACCTTCCTTGTTGACTGCAGATGCTCTTTCCTTGCCATTTTTCCCATTTCAAACCATTAACTTGGGAAAATTATTTGTATCAATATTAACCCAGCAAGAGGTAGATTTTCATCTCAAAAAAGGCTTTGAAGTGGTTCATCAAGAGGTATCTTAACTGGTTTTGTCAGCAGAGGGGAGGTGGTAATGGAGGGAAGGCAGTTGTTGCAAGGGGACTTTAGGGGTCTGATTGTGAACTTGGGAGAGAAGCTTCCAATTCAGGCAGTCTGTGCATCCAGGGAAGGGTGGACTCAAGTGACACTTCACTTCTGAACATTTGCCACTAGACAGAGATTTCCTGCTTTTGCAGATCTTGTGCTTACCTGTCTTAAGGTGCATCTGCATGAGTGAGTATAGACAATTTTATGCTCACCCTGCCTAAGCTCCACAAAACCTATCTGCAGCTTGGAAGCCACAGAGTCATCTAATGTGATCTTAAGACTGCCCCTGCATCTCACGAGCCTGATTTTGGTGGGGGATGACAGGGCATGTTTTCATTTGGTGGTAAGGGATGAGGAATGAGGTGCTTAGGGTATGCAATAATTGATTTAAAATATACTGGTGTTACAGAAACTTTCTTTCCCTTAGAGAAAACCTCTCATTTACTGTGACCACAGAGCTGACAAGCAGGGGGCTTGCACCCTCATTTACCTAGTAGGTTTTGTGTGCATTCATATCCTGAGCCTCAGGGATGGAAGTGGGCCTAGAATGCTTGTAATCCCTTTGCATCTTCCTCATAATGTCCTTGGTTGAAAGCCTCTTCCGTGCAGGAAGCCAGCACGGGTCTGCGCACAACTTAAATCCCACTTAAATTGCTATGGCTTAGAGTCCCACTAAAATAGCTCCTGGGCCTCCCACACTCCATATGGGGATGAATTCTGCACTTATAGAATTCCTCAGCATTTTCTCCCTTTAATACTCTCTTTCTTGCTGGCAGGGTAAATTAGACTCTCCTAAAGATAACAGGACGGCATTTAGCCAGCACTGGTACCCAAGCTTCTTTCTCATTTTAACATTAAAAGCAATGGTTATTAAAATTGGTATGATTGAATGCAATAAAATCTGCCGTGCTCTAGAGAAGACAAATCAGTGCTGTGATTCACTTCACTTACCATAAGGTGAATTACATGTGACCATGGCTACTAGGAGGAAGAAATTACTAGAAATTGAAGTGCTGTCCGTTATATTTTGGAAATAATTAATGCTGGAAATAATTTGAGCTGAGCTGGACACACTGGAGAAGCTAAAGCATATTATTGTCAGAGTCCATAGAGTTTTGGTCTTGTCCCACTGCTACCCTTGCACTGCACCATGTAGCATATAGGAAACATGTTTAACAAAAGCCTGAATTCACATGAATTTTTGTGTGAATGAATCAACTAAACAGGGCTCCTCATTATTTCTGTGCTATACAGGTGGTCAATGGTCATCTTCTGTTGTCCTTTCCTCATGAGATGATCTCTGCAATCAGTAGACCAATCAAACTAAGAAACAATAGTAAACAAATGGTTTTCTTTTTCCATGGGTAAATTAATCCATGGTTGCATTAATTTATTTTTAAGATTTGACATTTCTTAACAATACTTCTTCTTTCCATTTGAATGTTAATTCACAAAAGTGGTTAGATTTTCTAACGCAGACGCACTCTTTTGAGCACCTGCATGCACAGATAATTTTTATATATATTTGAACAATCTCACTAGAACCATCGCTAGAAAATCCTCTTCTTCTATGAAAGAATTAGTAAGTCAGTCATATACTTATGTCCTGTGGCTCAGCTGACCAGTCTCAGACTACAGTTAAAAGAAAAACTTTTGGAAACAGTTGCCTAAGCAGGTTTAAAAGTGTCTGGCAAAACTCTGGAGATGGTGCCAGGGAGCTTTACATGATAGAGGAAACACAGGAAGGAAGAGAAACTTTGGTGTGGAGAAGAACACCAAATGAAAATCCCTTGTGCTGTTAGTCCTGCCTGAGCTTTGCAGCTTGTCCCTGCACAGCACTCCATCACTGGGGCAGCTCCTCTTCCAAAACACCAGCAAGCTCAGCACAAATGGGATAAAAGGGAGGAATCCCAGCTGTCACCATGAAGTGATCAGAGCACACCAGGCCTTTCATACACTTGACCTTCCCCAGTGTTATTTTTAATGTTGGTTGAGGGTTTTTTCTCCCTCGGCCATTGAATATGTATTAACTGTTATACAACACTTACCAAGTTTGTTATATAAAATTCTAGAGATAAAACCTCAATCCAGGGCCCCCCTCTAAAGATATTTGAACTTCCTGAGGGCTCTGGGAGCACATCCAAGGATTTTTATTGTTCCCAGAAGATATATAGAGATTATTTGTCGTTTGGAGAATGTGTATGAGTGTATACTGGGGGGCTCTGCTGAGCACACTATTGTGTTGTTATCCTGGGGAGAAGGTGGGATTCAAGGGTGACCTAAAACAGATGTTGATAAAAGAGGGAAAGTAAAAAATCAAAGAAAGAAAAGAGAAAGGGAGAAAACCCCTGAGATCAGCTAAGGATTACCAACAGCATTATCTTTTTTATGAGGGTGCCTTCAATATTACTCATCTGCAATAAGTTCCCATAGACCTTATAGGATTGCTTTTATTTTTGTGTATTAACAATACAGCAGTAAGGAGCAGCCTTCTTTTCCATATCAAGCAAAGTTTTATAAGTCATTTTTTCTGGCTATCACTTCAGCTTGCATTTTACACTGAGCAGTAATTCTATTTTTATGGACACTTTCAGATACTTTATTTTTATAGAGTTCCTCCTTTAAAAAACCCAAAACCCCCAGGTATTTAAGGGTCTCTTGGTGACCAGTCTCATCTTGGACATTGAGCCTATAGATTCACAGGTGGAGATAACTGCTGGAGCACTTAATGGCTCTGAAAAGTGAAACCTTGGCCACGCTGAAATCAGTGAGAGTTTTTGTAGTGTGACCAGCATTTCACCCTGTGTATTCTATATTTACCTCACCCTCAGCTGGACCCACAAAAACTCCGTGTTGACCCAAAAAGTCCACTGGCTTTCATAACCACCCCTGTCTGGTATGCCCAGAAGAGTGGTAACTAAATAATATTTTCCTTTCTTGTGATTCTGTCTTTTTTTTTCCTTCTGGCAAACACTAATTTTTATCTTATTGGTTGGCCTGGATTGTGAGCAACTGATGTGGATCCAAGGGGTATAATTCTGAAATATCAGCATATTGTCACAACATCCCAGAGAACTCAGGCTTTCTAATCACCTCTTCGGGTAATGGAATGACTATTTTGGGGACAACACGCTGAAATAATGCTGGCGTCAGTATAATAAAAGACATTCCAAGGATTTAATAACCACATTGGTGGCACAGTGGTGATTTGTATTTGCTGTGATATATTTAGAATCTGGAAGAGTATTATGAAACAGATTCCTATTTCAAGATATTTGGACAGAGCAGCCTGTTAACATCCTTTTAAATCTTAAGTGTACAGTGCCACTGTTTCCTGAACTTACTGTGATTTGTTGCTACATATTTAAACAAAAGGCATTCAGTTTTACTGAAAGTGGAATCAGATCCTGGTTGCTGGACTGAAGTCAGCCATCCCAGGATGACTCTTGAGATGTTAGATATGCAGCTCTTTGGAAGGCAAGGGGAAACAAAGAGAAAATACAGGAGGTCAAAAAGTTATAAATACTCATTTGAGAATATTTACATTAGCAATGTTCCTTTTGTGTATCTGCAGGAGGGCTGCTGTGTCAGATCAGGACAAACATGACAAATCCTCTATCAGTTCAAGTCATAGCAGCATTTTGGGAGTTTTGAGGGATGTGTTTCATGTGAGGAGTGCTCTGAACAATCATTGGCAACTAGGCACATGCAGAGCAAGTGCCCTCAGGACATGAACTCATCCCTAATTTCTGGTTCTAATTGCATGTGGCCCTATTATCAGATGTGATGTAGGACTGCAGTGAGGCTCACAGCAGCAGCCTGCCCTCCTAATGTTGAGTAAAGAAGATGGTCTATGCTCTGCTTATCTTGGATAGCTCTAGTTCCAGACACAATATGTCAAGTCTCACTTTGAATTCCCAAAGCACTGAAACTCTGCTCTTGCAAATGGCAAAAGGCAATCATAGCAATTATGGCACTCATCTGAAATTCCACCTTCGTCTTCTACCAGCTTCTAATACAGATAATGACAATTTTTCACTTTTTACCTGAGAGTTTTTATTTTAGTTCACTCCATTAATATTTTAAATATTTCTCATGTGAGACTATATGAAATATTCCAGAGACTTGCTAGAATATTCTTTTTTCTGTAGTTTGCCCAACTTCCTCATCAGAGAACTGTCTTTTCATCTTTCTTCATCAGCTTTTAATTCATTACCCCTTTTCTCATGTTTTTGGTGCATGAGTTAAAGTTACACATTCTACAAATCCTTATCACAAGGAAATTTTTGTGCAGTATATTTGGGGTAGCAAAACCACTAGCTTCTGGAGCTGATGTATCCCATGCCAGCTCTTGCAGTGCTCAGGGGAGGAGATTAGTCATCTCTCCTGATCCTAATGCATTAAGCTTTTGGAGTTGTTTTTCCTCTACCTCAGCATGATTCTTCTCTATCCCCTTGTTTCTGTTAGCCATCTGGCAGTGCTCTACCCATCTCATCTCTGTGAGTTTCCATTTCCTGAAGTCACAAGCTCCAGAAAGTGTTGAGTTCCAGTGTGCTGAGCCTCCTCCGTGCTGATATTTGGGAATTCTGAAGCCCAGTTGACTTCATGTATTGGGTGTACTAAGATCCCGAAGTTTCTTTTCCTGAAATAGAGAAATCTCGGTTATGAGTCTGTTTGTTTCACTTTCTGTGTAATTTCAATTGACTCAACTTGTGATCAGTTTGATCCAGGGTTATTTTCTATGACCGGTGCTTTCATAATGTCACAACTGCTTGCAAAAACAAAGTGGCTTTTGTGCTCATCTTTTGACTTATGCTATGTTTGCATTAAGGCCCTTGGCTCAGGCATCAGGGGTGGAACCCGTGAGTCCCTCCTCTGCCGTGGTCCTTTGTAATGTATAGCTGGGGCTTATGCAATGCACTCTGCACGGTCCAATAGGGGAGGTTCAGCTCTCACAGCGGGCATCTGTCTGCTGCCTGGCAGGCACAGCCACAGAAAGAATACTACTTCAGTTCTTCCCTGAAAGAGATAGCTTTCAAGTGGCAGCTAGATGCTTGTCTTGGCTACCTGATATCTAGGCTTTCACCCAACAGCTGACATCAGCTAGAGTATGGAAACTGTAGATTCAAATATCAATGCGTGCTTCCGAAAAGCTTCTTAGGTCTGTCACTCACTTTTTCTCACTGGCCTGACAGAGCCTATTTGTTGACTCTATATGTCATAAAGAAAGGCCCACTTATTTTCTCTAACCATTATATACTGAATGCTTAATGTTGTTCAGTCATATTCGTGCAATTAAAAAAAAACCAACACATTGGAGCAGTCCTTCATCATGCCCAGTAGAGCACATTATCACAGTAGGAGTCACCAACCTGTGTAGTAACATAAATGTCATGTAAATTGTCATTTTTGACTAGGCAGGAAAATTTTTCAAATTTGAAGAAACTTTGCACATAGTTTTTCTGTCCTCTGAATAAATCATCATATCCAAAATTTGTGTTTTGCTATTCTTTGGCAAATGACAAGTTCCTTTTTCTTATTGGGCCTCTGTGATTGCTTGTGTGGCTAACAATTCAAGCAACAAGAGGCAAGGTTTCTGAATGCTGCTTTCCTGTGTGTGGGGCTGTTAGACTGCTCCATAGCACAATAGAGCCAGGTCATCTCTTACCTGCTTTTGGCCCAAGCTGTTGAACAATCTCCCCAAATGAGATTCCTATGGGAGGGGTGATTATTCTTCCTCCTTTTGCCTATCAGGACTAAAATATATTTTGGAATTTAGAACATGTCAGCTTAGTCCAGATTTGGTGACCAGTATGCCTTTCCAGCAACCACTTGGCAAGGATATACAGTTAGGATGCTGGGATCAGTGCTGGGAAGGAACTGGAGTAGGATTCTGAAAGACATTCATTAAATCCTACAAATATTATTGAAAATGTATGGTTTGTAATAATTAAAGAGTTTAATATTTTGAATATGAGCAATTCCATCACTTGAACCATCCATACTATGAACCTGAGGATGGACCCAAAGAAAGAGTAGACCTAGACATGTTTTGCATGTAAAAATATACTTTTTAATGAAATTTCAACATTTAAGTGATCTATTTCATTTTCACAGCACTGTAAACTGCTTTATAGCTTTAGCCTGTTATAAAATGATTTGTGAACACAGGGTAACAATGGGGATCTCTGATTGGCTGGCAGTGATGTCATGCATGTGTCAATATTTCTCATTAAAAGCACAGGTATGACCTTTTTACCTTGGAGTTTCCATACCATAATAGCTATAAGGCACTCATGGTTAATAGATTTCTGAGGGATTATTGCACTCTTTGAGTAGCTGAAGTGACTTGGCTTTTGGCTGGTGCCTCATGCTGCACCTGAGGTGTGTGATAATCCCTCAGAAATGCACTGCTTGTGGAATCTCAGGGCTTAATTATAAACATTAACTGAAGTCAGCTACACATTAACTAGCTTACCCAGATGTTCCTGTACCTGATGGATGGATGTTATGACTGATGAAAAGAAATCATGCAAAAAAAGGTTCTCTTCTGGTGGCTCTGTTTGCCATGCAACAAGGGAAGGAGAAAGCAAAGCAATTGCTCTACTCATGAACAAGAGAAATGAGACTTCTTGACTGCAGGAGAATGCATAAGAAATTTAATTCTTATTTCTCCATCTGCAAGAGAGGAGTCTCTGTTTGAAATCCTGAGGGTCATCTCTGCTTCCTCCTCCACGTTGCACTCCACCTGGAGCTCCCCCCAAATGCAGACCACGGCCGTGCAGCTGCCTCTGGGCACTCTTAGGTCTGGGATGCTTTGGAAGCAACTTCTTCACAATGATCCGTGACTCAGGAGAGACAATTTTTCCCTCATCAAGGAAAACATATCCCTTCAGAACTTAACCGTTTTTTTTCCTGACTTATTTTTTCTTCCCTCGGTGGTGTAAAGTACTAAAACTGTTCTAAGAGGTCTATGATAAATCTTGATAGGCTGGCATTTATAAACTCTCATTTCCTTTATTGGTTTCTTTAATTCAAACAATAATGAAAAACAATGGGTATAACTCTCCTCTTATGTGTTTTGGGGGTCTTTTTTACAATATTTTCCTTTGCAATATTTACCCAGACTGTAAGAGTCAGGCTAATTTTAATTTCTGTAAAAGATAAAACTCGTAGAAAATGTATCCACAATAGGGAATTTCTTGGTCAGGGAAAAAAATTTAGAGTAGCCTTTCAACTCCAGTCCAAACACTAAGCTGAAATTATTTGTAAACCCACTCTAAAACCCACACTAAGTAATTGATAGCTGCCCTAATGTAATGATATCTGCAGCAGTGCAATAAGATTCATGCCCAAAAAGCAAAGGCAAACATTAACCTAACATCTGCATCTCTTACCAATAACTTGCAGAAATTAGGAGTAAAGGTTTTGCTGATTGCCAAGAATCCCTTGACATTAGGGAAAGCCTCAATAGCCCTGCTAGGGCAGTTTTCCAGATGTTTTGCCTGGGAAGTACAACACATCTGTGAGAGGAATTGAGGTGTAGTTATTTGGTTTCAATCAGTATTTGTTTTCATGCCTAATTGAACGTTAGTTATAGGGTTGCCATCAGTGCTTCTATAATATTAATAAAATCATAGTTAAATGGGCTGCATTTGAACATTTCTAAATAGTAAGTCTTTGTGCTTCCAAGTATAAGGTAGATTAATTTTCTGAACTTGAAAACAAATATTCCCCTATAAGCATTTCAATGTATAATTGCCCTTACACTTTTGCAAACACACATAAAAGTTTTGGAGAGAGATTTTTAATTCAATGAACCCCTCACTGAATTTTATTAAATTTTATTTCTATGGGTAAACCTTAAAGGTGACTGATAAATGACAGCTTTAGTGTGATTTGCTCTATATGTCAGTCATTCCAGCAAATGCAGCATGTAAGGACAATGTAAAGCTGTGTGTTTTAGTGGAGTTGTCCTGCTGATGCAGTTTTACTTCTTAGTAAAAGGAGATGTGCTTTGTGATATCAAGAGAGACCATGGTGTGCAGAGAAGAAGCTGCAGAGCTAATTTCTTTCACACATGGAGAAAGGGCTGCACATGAAGGCAGTTATGCCAGTTCCCTTCATCTCTGGCAGTAGCTGCAGTGCGGGGAATCAATGGATGGTACTAATAATGAATGGAAGAATAGGCATTTTCCTGTTTCTCATTCTGCAAGCAGACATGGGATTTCTGACATCACCAGCTGCAGAGGGATTATATGGACTGTGTAATTATCATAATGGCAAGACAGCAGTTTTTTACTGCATGTTCTTAGGTCTTTCTAGACCACATGTGTGTATGGAGCCCCTGAGCAGGCAAATGAGTCTCCCCTTTCTGGTCCTTGTCTTTGAACTTGAGCACTGACACATACTTGGAGAAACTGCTGTGCAGCAAGTTGCACTCCCTAAGGCTGTTCATCTCCCATCAAAATATATTAGTGGGATGACCACACTTCCTTCTCTTCTGGACTTAGGGTTTTTGGGGTTTTTTTTCGGTCTACTTTTCCACTGTGATCGTCCTCTGGGGATTTGGCAAAAGAGGAACTGTTAAAGGAAGAATCAGGAATGTCTCTCTGATCCCAACCTCTTCAAGTACCAGGTAGGACAAGACAGGAGAGATAAGGTACATTCCTAGGGATGTGCAGGGTCTCTGCTTTGTTACTGAAGGAGTGGCTCTCCTTTTTTAAGCAGCACTGCCTCATGTGGGCTGCACTAGCAATCTTCCTTCAATGAATCCTCTTAGCAGGAAATCACACTCAAGTACTCAAATTCTTTCAAATTGTTATGGAACAAAATGATCATAATTTGAAAGAAAAAGTCATGCTCTGTTTTGTTATCCATTTGTGCCCTCTTTCCTCCTGCCCATGGAATACACCGCCAACATTCTGCACAGAATAAGATGCTTTAGCTGTCTCAGGGTCTGGGTGAAGAACACTTGTCTGAATCCTGACAGGGATTGTATATCACTGGAGAGAAAAAGGGAATGTTCTAAAATATAATAGCACTCAGCCTTCTCCATGTTGTTCTAAACCTCCTGGTCTCCTGGCAAGCCAGGGTACCAACAGTAGTGAAAATGCCTTCTTTCTTCTGTATGCAGTAGGACACCTCCCTTTCCCCTCCCAGCCAAGCACACTGACTAAAGCAAAATACTCTTGCACTTTTTTTTTTTTTTTTTTTTAGTCTGTCAAGAACATAAGGAATGATGTGTCAGTCCAGCCACAGGTCCAGACAGCTCACTGTACTGTCTCCAAGAGTGATGGATAATAGGATGCTCAAGAAAAAGTCACAGAACAAGCAGGAATACCAGGACATACAGAATTCATTGTGCCTCAGGATACTCTCTCAGAAATTTGTGGCTCGGGCATTTGCTGAGCTGTTTCTAACTTCACTTTAACTTTTTCATGAGGTGGATACAATAACCATGGTATTTACAATGAAGATAAAGCATGGATTTTTACAGTGGCATAATGATGATTTATGTTTTCTATTATTTTCTTAATTATTCCTGGCCTTCTATTTGTTTTTCCTTTTGTTTTATTGTTTGGGATTTTTTAACATCATATGTTGAGGTAGAGTTTTGTAGATTTTTTTAAGGAATTATTTGTTCTAAGGAATACTTTTCCTATGTACTTTGCTTTACGTTTCTCTAACATGAATTTCATCTGCTGCCTTTTCTGCTGGCCACTTTTATTACAGTACTTTGAAAGCTGTATCTTCCATACATCTCTATAAGTATTATTGACTTAATCCTTGCAGTGTTTATGCCAGTTAAATGTGTGATAAGAAATGTGAATAACTAGACTGTTTTACCAAAGTTCTGCTTGAAGTCGTGTTTTACATGGACAAGGTAGAAGTAAGACTTTTGGCAGGTAACACTGGAATATTTTTAGAATTCAAGTGGTTATCTTACTTTTATAATTGGGAATCAGAGATAGAGCATTAGGCAGAATTTGAACAATTGAATATTATCCTAGGAATAAATTCCATTACTTTGATGTTTGAAAAAGTTTTTTGTCGTATTCATTAAATCCAGTTAGTAAAGTGTGATATTCTAATAGCAAGACACTGAAGAAATCACTATAAGGCTATGAGTGAACACTTCAACACATTACCACTTTATAGTCTCCAGTATCCCCTCACTATTTGGAAAGAACAACTAAGTAAATAAGTAAATAAATGAATCAAGCAACACATCCATGAAATCCTAGGAACAATTTTTTTTCAAATTAAGCCCTCTGTTTTATAATTCTGGTTTTGGCCTTCATTCATTTCCCAGCCAGCTGCAGCATTTCATCTTCTGAAGAGCACAACTGTTGTCTGAGAGCTGAGTGCCATTGTGCTAATGACTCCGTAAACAACCTCACCAAGTCCTCTATGATAAATTTCCCCCTGATTATTTAAACAGGAATTGTATCATGACAGCAGAAGGAGTTTTTGTTGACACAGCATCTCTGGAGACACTGGTATATTTTCTTTTACTCTGTGGATGCTCAGCAACTGGACAAGTGAGAATGACAGAAAATCAGTCAGCATTATTCAGTTCTGATGATCTTTCTTACCTCTAGTTTTTGTCTTTTATATATATATATAATTTTTAAAAGAAAGCTTCTATTACACAGCCAGATTCTGTCTTGTAAAAATGAAATTGAGCTGAGCCTTTGAAGGGCAGAATGTAAAAATATTGTTAGCTCCAATCACAATATGCTTTTTTCAGTCCACGATCCATTAGAACTACTTCTGTGTTTCAAAAAGGAAAGAAAAAAAAATTGTACTCATTTTATATATTGAGGTTATTTTATTTTTAGTCCTTGAGCTTTACAGTAAATGCATTGGTGGGTCACTTCTGTGCATTATTTTTATGCCTTTGTAGTAGTACTATTTCCATGAGCATGTTGGTTTTATAATGGAGTTTCCACTTAGGGCTGTTAGTAAATCTTTCCACAGAAGCCAGGACTTTATAAATGACTATTGTTAAAGAAATTCTACTGGCTAAGATGGGCATGACAATAAATGTAGGAGAGACCTGGCTTGTGGTTATTACTCCTGTATCAACTTTCCCGTCATGACTGGAAGACCGGGCTAATTGTGTCTTCCCTTCCCCGCAGCCTCCACGCCTCCCTTTGGGCAGAGGTTTTCAGGGACACACAAATGGCACACGGAGGAGTGTAATCAGCACAGCCTGCTCAGACAGAAAATATGGACCCTTGGATAGACTGTCAGAAGGGGATGACGTGTTCCAGATAAACAGCAATTTACTGTAACGGGAACGCAAATCCAGTGCGCGGCGTCTTGGGTTCTGAAATAGTAATGGTTTTTCCATTACATGTTTGGAACATTTCTGGTGTTAGCTAACTGCTGCAAGGAAAGCCCATGTACGTGAGCATCTGATCAACTGGATTTTACAGTCCTGTGTCATAGAGGGCTCTAATTACCGCGCTTTGAATATTAGGGAACTCAACACACTTTTAATCAATCCCATGGGCTCTGCTATTTCCATTACTTAGTCTCAATCCCTGTTTAAAAACTGGTACTGAGAATTGGTTTCATATACTCAGCGAATCCCTAAGTGCACTGCTCCTGAAAGCAGAAACTCACACTAAAATCTGGATAGTTTATATTCATTCTAAATGAAAACAGCAGAACAGTGGGATGACTGTGAGAAATTATGACATAAAGCTGATTCGAGATCCATTCAGACTCTCTCACTTCAGCTGTGGGTTAAAGGGCTTTTATTTATGCTAAAGTGTATTATATATGAAGGAGCAGACAGTCCATATATAACCCTCCACAAGGAGGAGTCAAGACTGAACATCCTCCAGTCCAGCTGTCTTTCTGATCAATAGCCCTCTGCTATAATATTAAGCTATACTGTTAAAATATGTGCATGTAGACTTTAGATAATAGTAATCACTGTCTACTAAACAAAAGGAAAGCTCTGGTAACTGATACTTAATGAAGAAATTGGAGATTAAAACATAGGTAGAAGCAGAACTGGTGGAAGAGTGGCTGTGACTTGAGAGGAAGAAAGAAAAGGGAGGGATGCAAGTCAATTTGATATCAGCGTGAAGCACCCTAACATTTCCTGAAACTCGTAATATGAAATGCATTGAGTTTTTTGTTCCCCTGTGATAATGATCCTCAGCTGTACCCAGGGAATTAGTTGTTCTGGAAACTGCAATACTACTACAAAATGGGTCAGCAGATTCGGGGGGGAATCAGCAAAGCAAGTACCCTGGTGGTATGGTCTTCCTTAATACAAAATATGATTTGAGTTTTGAAACAACTGTCTTTGGGCAATATCCTCATTATGTGGTATAACATTTTGAGGTGTCTTTTTCCTTACTCCAGCAGGAAAATGAAAGTTTTATTTCTTATTTTTTATTTTGTGCCAATTCTTGAAGTAGTTATTCCTCAGCAACTGGGGGTAGTTAATTAATTTTTGACTGGATACTGCTTCACCTAGAAAGTTCTAAGCGCATCAGCCAGCTTCAGGAATCACTTCCAAAACTCAAGATATATTAGGAGAAAAATATTCAGGCATGTTCACTGCCTCTATGCTTGAAGCCACATCTCAGCTGCTTAGAAGAAGGCTGTAAGATACATACCTCTGAGTGAAGAGATCGCTAAAGGAGACAAGACAGAGGCATTGCATTCTCTGCTTAGGGCAACAGATTTTACTGATATCTTTACGTATATTGAAACTTTTCCATTAATATCTGGGCAATTCCCACCAAACCTGTTCACAGTGACAATTAGAAAGAAATCAGAGAGAGATTGAATCAACCTTTCTTAGATTTGGCCCGAGGTTAGAGAAAAAATGCGATGGGATAGTATGGGAAGATTTGGGCAGTATACAAGCACCTGCTGCCACCTTCCAAATTCTCCCTCTCCAATGGGAGATTAGTTGATTTCTAGAATGCCAGGTTTGGTGGTCAAAGTCTTGTAGGACCAGATTCAAGAAAGAAGCAACCAGAAAGACCAGGAACTTTCCTCTGGGTGATGCTGTTCTCACACTGGTGGTCAGTTTGGATGGGACTCTGAGGAAGCCGACCTAGTTGAAGATGTCCCTGCTCATTGCAGGGAGGTTGGACTAGAAGGCTTTGAGCAGTCTCTTCCAACCCAATATATTTTGTGATTCTGTGACCATATGACTCTGTGGTTCTAGGATTCTAAGTTTGTTCCCTGGTTACAATTTTTTACCTATTTGCCATTTCAGGCTTCAGTGAGCAAGTCCAAGTGTGTCAGTCCAAAGCAGTGACCTAAATTTGCCTCATGGAATTAAAAGTTAAATTTACATTTGAATTCTCTGAAGTCTGAAGCTGAAATGAAAGTATGGGTGTCCGATTTGGAAGAAAGTTAGAAATTGTTGAGCTTTTTGCAACAGATAAAGGTTTTTTGAACAAATTACATGGAGGGAAGTAAACATGACTCTTACTGTCAGAAATCCTACATGTTTTGTTCTTATTCAGATGCTTTTATGTATGAAATACAACTGATAGACAGTTTTATTACTGCTGGTGTATTTTCTTTGGAATTCTTGAGTACATGACTTGCAGAAGAGGCAAAGTACATTGAAATGTTCTCTTCCAATTTAGAGCTTTCTGTCTCATTTCCTCCTTTCTGAGTAAAATCTTGTGATAAAAGCCCTGGTCGACTGATAGTCATTAAATTTGTAGTTCTTATCTGAAATGAGAGTTTTGCTGTTGATAACCATAAAATAGATAGATTATTTCTGGGTAGCATATTATCTTAGATATCTGGGCCTATTTCATTCTGAAGGATGAATTCAGTAGTGATATCTGTCATTCTTGGCTCTGAAGTGCTGTCCTTTTATCATTTTATGAAGATAAATATTCTTCAGTGCAGTCCATTTAGCCAGATAATATTTGTGAATCCATAGCCACCAGTGGATCTATTTGGCAAAATTAAGGATAATGAAGAAGAAAAAGAGGAATTGTTAGAATATCTGATACAGAAACTTTCTCATTAAAAAAATCTTTGTTCATCCCTGGTTTGAATTCAAGTTCTAGCTCACAGCTCATTTAAAGGAACAGAAAGGATTTCACTTTCTGTGCTTGGTATTTATTGATCTTTAAGTGGGAAACAGAGATCCTCGTGAAGCAAGTAGTGAAGCCAGGGAAAACATCTCTGTTTATTTGTATTCATCAGCTGATCATTTTCACTTTCTCGTTGCAATGCAGCTGATATTCTTCCTATGAATATCAAGAAGTTCACTTTTGAAAAAGCAAACGCTGGAATATATTCTATAAACATCATGTAAGTTCTCGTATAAAGTTACATTTTATAGGAAATTTTACTGGCCTTATATCCATTAGCCAAAAATCTCAGGTGCTTAAGTCTGTGGAAAAATAAGCTACTGTCTGTTGAAGTTTCAATAAAATGGTCAAAAAAGTTGATGGTAAAGAAAAACTTACAAGCAAAACTAATATTATTTTAAAGATTCAAAGGATTTTTTTTCTTTTTTTGGTTTATATTAGACACATTAGAATTCTTCAGGAGTTTATTTCTTTCAAGATCCTAGATATTTTATATATTAATTCTCACTTTGAAGTTCAACAAAAACCTCAGTTCAGAAATTAATCCTTTTCACATTTGTTTTAAAGATAGGAGTTTTTTCCTTGTTTGTTTCTTTTCTTCCCCTAATATTTTCTCTACATGTGTCTGGCATAAGGGGTGACACTCCCTCACCTCCCAAAAAAAGTCTATTGAGATAGATAGATAGATAGATAGATGATAGGATCGATAGATAGATAGATAGATAGATAGATAGATAGATAGATAGATAGATAGATAGATAGAACCAAGATAGAATCAAATACTTCAAATACTTTCAGGGATTAAATAGGGAAAATATTGCAGATCATAGCTTTGGTGTTTCTAAAACACATAACTGCTGAATTATGATATTTTGATAAACTGTTGATATTTGATCACTGAGAACATGTAAAACACCTTTAAATCTGCTTGTTTTACTTAATTACAGTTCAACTCACTTAAGAATAGTAAGCAAAATGGATATTGATACCAGCAATTTAGGTATCATTCATGGGTAGTGGAGTCAGTTTTTAGAACACCATAAATAACCACTGCTTGCAAAAGACAGTCTACCAAAACAATGGTAAAATGGCAGGCACATAAGCCCTCTGTATTATCATTCAGATCTCTTACACTGAAATTAGTAGAGAAAAACAAGAATTTTGGCAAACCCTTCTCTCTTGTAACAGGAAAGCCTTGGTTTCTGCCAGTGCCCTTGGCAAAAAACAGAAATCAAACAATAACACAGGTTCTTTTCCCAAGAAGCACATTCCTGCTATGGTAACTCTGGGGGAGAAAGAGGGACAAAACAATAAAGAATCCATTTTTATGTCATTCCTTTTCCATGACTTCACATCAGATTGTCAGCACTCAGGGTTCAATAGCCCTTGTTGCCATTTTAGAGAGATCTCCATCCTTGCCATGTATTGAGGGCACGTATTGGCCTTTACGTGTTGTAACACGAGTTTTCTCAAGCCATTAGACCATTAGAGATCCAGCCTTTCCCTGTGTTCCCCAAAAACATCTCTCGTAGGGCTGGGCATTTTCCTCTTGCTTGGTGATACAAATCTTTTGCACAAGGGTTTTGGACACATTTTGCCAGGCTGGGACATTGCCAGTTTTTGCTTTATTCAGGTAAAAATATTTGCCTTTAACTGCTTTCCCCAGAAGATCTTGCTGTACCAATTTTTTACTAAATCATATTTATAACCAGCATTTAAAATGTGATGTTCACATTTGTGTTGCTAAAAGAGCATGAAATTTATCTTTTATTATTGCAAATAATAGAAGTTTTTAAAAGCTGATAGAACAAGATTTATTTATACTGGCAAACTTTTTTTGATCCTGGTTCCCATATCACTACAACTCCCCTATCTTTCATGTAACTTAGAATCAAATATTTTCATTGGGAATTATAAAATATAAAATCATTTAAATTACACATGTAAAATAAAGGAAATGTAATTTAATGAGTTCCATCTTTGGGGCTCGTAAATGTGTTTCTTCATGCAAGGCCTGATAAAAAGAGCACTCAAATTAATAGAGAGTTCCAGAGATTTCTGTAGATTTCAGATCAGTCCCTTGTTAAGATTTAATTCCACACAGGTTAACTCAAATAAATCACATGTGGAACTGGTTGGGAGTGGGTTTTATTTCTTATGAAAATTTTCAGGGAAAAAAACATATGAAAGAAATGTATTTCCATTTGCAGTGAAAGCACCTACTAGCCCCAAACTTAGTGTTTCGTCTGTGTCTTTGGTAACAAGGAAAATAGTTCTGGTATTTCTAGATATCTACCATAATGTCAGATGATAAAGCAAGTCCTAAAATGTTCACGATAAATTTGGTAACATACTAAGAGGAAAACATACAAGTATACCATTTTTTTACAAGTATACCATGTTCTTAAAATTATTATCTTAATTTTAGTGCTCCTAGATGTTTATTTAAACTCAATACTTTTTTTCATGCTTTTCCTTCTTGCTTGCATGATTTCCATACTGACCTGTTCTGTGTTAATTCTCCCAGTTTTCCAGGTTAGCAGGCATGGTCCTTGATACTTTCACACGCTGAGAGTTTCTTCCATATCTCATTTGTGTACCTCATGTTTTATTGCAAAATCAGAATAAACCCATAAATCTCTACCTTTGAAACTTCTTGTCTCTCTGCTGATGTCAAAGATTTACGATTTCATTCACAAGACTGAACACTTGGGAAGTTTTGTAGGTAGGCAAGACAGACAAGCTATGAGGTTCTTTGGTGCTTCCTGTTTTTAGAACTTAATAGTGAAAAGTCCCATCAGCCACAGGTCAGAGTTCAAGAGCAGTTCACCATTATGAAATATTGATGTAAAAGGTTTCTTCTCCGCATGGGATGCCTCATTTACAAACACAAAGGTGTTTCTTGTTATTCATGACTGTGTCAACTCAGGCAAGTCTGGATATTAAGCTGGGATCTTTCCTTGTTACCTTTCAAAACACTTGAAATCATGGACCAAAGGGTTCCTTCAGCTATGCCATCATTGACAGATGTTCAGTGGCTGTGATGCAGACCTGACTCATAAATAAAATGGTATAATAGATGAGGTACAAGGATCTGGAATGTAAAAAGCAGTAAACTTATTTTATATTGCAGCAATATAATTTAGCTCCTTGTTTCAGCTCTGAAAATAAGGAACATGTAGAAAATATTTCTCTCTTGGTTCTTAGGCTCAGATACTGATAAGGTTGCTAAATATAATGGAAGAAAGAGAACCATTTCCTAGTAAGTAATTATCAAGTGCTGAGAGCCATTAATAAGGAGAAATATCTGAGCTCCTGATCTTTTACTGATATCTCAGACCAGAAAAGTGAAAGACATAAAATTACATCCCAGTTTTTAGTGTAGCTACCAGTAGAGCTTGCCAGTTTTTCCTCAGAGGAATTGCATGTACAGTAACTAAGATACTCATTGTTTTGGTACTTTCCATCCATCCTTGATATCCTTGCTACTGCACTCAAATAAACAGGACTTCTGGTGGCTGCAGGAATGGACTCCATGATCCCAATGACATGATTTTAAATGCTCAGAGACACTGATGGCTAAGTTTATGCTTAGGTTCTAATCTACTTTTATATTACCACAAAACTGGCTTCCCTGAAAAGGCTGGGGAGGAAAGGCTGAGAGAGCACAATGCGAGCAGCCTGGGAGGTTGAGAGGCTCGTCCAATTAGTTGAGCCATTTGCAGACTGACCAATTTATACTGAAATGAAGGAGTTCAAAGTTTTTGCTTGCGTTTGCAAAGGGTTGTGTATGTTTCCACTGACTCATGAAGGAGTCTGACTTTGGAAAGATATTTTAAATTAAGAACAAGTTTTCCAAAATACCGAGAATATTCAAAATCGAACTCATCTACCTTCTGTAATAGCCATGTTTTCAATCTCTCGAGAAGACTTGCTTCAGTTTCAAAGAAAGAGAAATAATGACATCCAATGGCATTTTACCTCCTCAAATAGTGCCCATGTTTATTACATTCTTCAGCTTACCTGCCCAGGCACCAAAGCAGAAAATACTCAGAGAACAGACTCAGTGTGGTTCAAACTGCAGATGTGTTCCATTTACAAATGGTGGAATTTGAATGTAAGCCTCTCCATTTGCATACTCTGCTCACAAGGCTTGCTAGTGAAGGTTAGAGATCCCAGTTTCCTATTAAGAAGCTCAGCGTAGTTATTTGGGAGTTTGTAAAAATATTGATTAGAATATTTAATCAGAATATCAATAAGAAACTGCACTTGTTTTCCAAATTGTATAAGTGAATATTACATGTATTTATAGGGCATGGTTGTGTATTTCTTTTTAAAAATGAGAAAGAAATCCTTCAAATATTCTGTCTATAAATGCACATCTGTATGGTGCAAATGGGTATGTGTACCTGTGTTGTCAAACCCTTACACTTATTTAGAAACATTTTTGGCTCTTGTTAGAATAGAATTAATCATTAAAAGGTTGTGATGTGTATGTTAATGAGGCTAGTCTTTTAGTTCAGCCTTCAGAATCTATCTCTCTTTAGCTTAGATATTGGTTACTTTCTGTAACTCCTTGTTTCAAAATCAAAGCCTTCCTTACTCATTCTTTGTCTGGCATTCTCCTGACCCAGAAATGTCAGTATTTCCATTCTGCTGTTCATACTCTTGGGGATATTGCTGCTGTAACAACACATGGGAACCTGAGAGAGGGACTGACTTCCATCGTGCCAGGTACCGTCTGCACACAGAACAAAATCTGGTTCCCACTCCAGGTCTTTAAGCTTGTTAAGTGCTTAGGGCTAAAAAGCTTTGAGTGGATATAAAATATTACAGCTCATTTACAAAATTTGTTTAAAAAGATAATCAGGTTCTAAAGGGAGCTGATTCAACAATTGTGTCTAGTAATATCTCAGATTTCACTGTGGTCTCCGGTGATTTCATAACGATATGTGCAACACTTAATCCTCACTTATACTAAAGCCAGTTTGCATTGCTTTTACAATGAAAAGCTTAAAGTAAATGCAAAAATGGGCCCAGGGGATGCATTCTTTTCCTGCTGCTATGGCCAACGATAGGGTTGAAAAGAGATGGATGCTTGGAGAAATAAATTCTCTTTGGGCATGGGAAAGGGCCCAAAGAGACCAAAGAATCCATCTCCTGCTGATGATCCCTGCAAGTGTTGCCACCCTCTCTCTTCTTCTCACCATCTTGTCCTGTCTACTGTGATGCTTTCTAACTGTCCTTCTGTGCCTGCTTTCAAGTTTCCACATGGAAAGACGTATTCATCTGTCTAAACTGAACTATACAGAATTATCCAATTTATGGACATCTGGAGACTCCAGGAGATTTTCTGGAATTCTTTTCTAGCAAAGTTTTAATAGTTGTGCATGAAGTCATAGCCATCCAGGAGCTCTCAGACTGGATTGTGTTTAGCTCAGTTGTTAATAGCTAGAAGATAATAATTTAATACAATTATTGACCCAGAGGTTCATCTGCTCTGCTCTCTCATTTCTTGCAGGAGCTTGTGGTTACAGGGAGAAGATGCCTCGATGCTTCTCCAGTATATCCTGTTAACTTCCATCAGACTGGGGTTTATAAACCTTTTGAGCCTGAGATTGTATGCTGGTGTTTTTCATTGCCTTCAATGGCTCTTTATCTCAATAATTTTTCTAATGTGTTTTGAATTTATATAAAATTTTGGTAGCTACAGCATTCTATTGCATCACTTAATAACCACATGCAGAGTGAACAAATAATTGTAGCTTTCTACTTATTTCAGAACCTGCCATCTGACCAGTGCCTTGGGTTCCCTTAGTTCCTGTGTTATGGCAGGAGATGAGCCACTGGCCCCTCCTCACTGACACTTTGAAGATCTCCCTCAGGCCCTACTTCCATCAAACCCCTGCTGCTGCAGCCCAGATCTCCAGCTGACAGTGAAGCCACTGAGACCAAATCATCTCACAGAGACATCACAACTTGTGTTAGGACTGAGTCACTTTGGCAGAAACAAGATACATGACCAAGACAACTTGTGGTAATAAAGTTATAACATTTCATGTGTTTTAGGTGTAAACAAAATTTTGTGCACCAAAGCTATCAATTACGTTAACTTAAGTAGGTAACTGGGGTTAAAAAACCAAACCAAACCAAACCAAACCAAACCAAACCAAAACAAAACAAAACAAAACAAAACAAAACAAAACAAAACAAAACAAAACCAAAACAACACTCAACATAACCATTGGTTTATCAGTGTTTTAAAGAGCAGTTCCAGCATCAGCAAGGATTTACATGATGCTTAGGACTGATGCTTAGGCTAAACCTCTGCTGCTGTTTCAAATCAGTGAAACAGCTATGGTTAATGCCATGGCTCTCACAAGCAGGGTCACAAGGCACAGAAGGAACCTGGCCACTTAGCCACCCAAAATATTATCTGTTTGAGACTCCCCACCCCAAAGTGTAGAATAGCTTGAGCATTAGGTATTTTTAATTTGCTATAACTTGCAAGCAACTGGCTACACTGGCAACAGCAAAGAGCCTGGGACTGTATCACAGCCTAATAAAAGCCCCAATAAAAGTTTTAAACTAGTTCACACATCTGCAGTCTTATGGGGGGCATTACCTAATGTGTGCTGTTTCTGTTGTGTTCCCCACTATCCCCTTGGTTGTCACAGGGGAAAATGTGTTACTCTGATGTCCCCCAGGCAATTTATGGCCTTCTCTGAGCTATCACCACCATCTTCAGATAAACCTCATGAGAATTTATTAGAGGGATATAGGTAATTCTCTGAAGGGCCTATAATTCTCACATCTCAAGGTTCTTTGAAAGTATTATAACCCACCTCCAGTTCATGGATACCTTCAAAGCAAGATAAAAATACATGTCTGGTGTTTTTATACCTTGGATAAAAGTAATCAGGGCAGTCCTTTGGGTCCATCCAGTGTTTTAAAATATTTGTCCTTCCAAGTGCTATGGTTTCACCACACAATCTACAGAAATAAAGTCCATAATGAATTCCTAATATTTTAAAATGGGGACATTTAAACCAGTTGACATGCAAGAGGGTGGGGAGCTCTTAGTGGCTCTGAATATCAATATATAATGAAGTAGATTGAGCTAACAGTGTTGGCAACCTTTCCTCTCATATATAAAGGTATTCTGTGTCCAGTGGGATTTATGGTGGGACTGTACAGCTTTTAATGGAAAGATAAGGTGTGTGTCTAGATTTTACCCAACAGAGGCAGATTTTCAATGGTCAAGGGCTATAACAGGGAATTCAAAGGTACAATATTTTGTTTTAAATGTAGCAATACAGCTTCTTGACTCAGCACTTAGGCTCACACCTCAGCACATTGCATGTGCTGCCCAGGCATCATGCTTCCAGCAAGGCAAAAGACCCCAAAAAGCTGCACTATTAAACCACCCCAGTGCCCTTCATTTACAGAGCTTCCTATATTTAAAGACACCTTTTAAAGATGTACAAGCTGCCTTCCTTTCCATTTTCTTTCCACTCAAAGGAAGTCATTACAGTAAAATGCTGAGGGGCCGGGGGGAAGTAATGTCTGGCAGGGGCTGGTCGAAATTTCCTTTGAACTCTGATGAAGAACATTTCCACTCTGTTTATTACTAAATCCACTGGCCATAGATGATCCAAGGCTCATAAACTCGGGTATGATGGAACTCTCTAGGGAACTATCAGAGAGAGAGAGAGAGAGGGAGGGAGAGAAACAGGATCTGTATGTGGTGCACATGTATATGTGTGTGTTTGTGTGAGTTAGTTCTCTTTCATCCTGGTTGTGAGAGAAGTAGTGATCAAATGACAACCATTGTTCTGTGCTCTCAGTAAAGTAACAGGACATGGCAGATATTCTCTCAATGGAGACAAAAATGCTCATTAAAATATCAGCGTCACCTTTCTTTTCCCCTAGTTTTTCTGATCTCTCTGGAAGTACCTCCTTTATACTTCAGAGCCATTTTATGGATTACAACAGACTTTTCAGTAAATGTATTTCAGACAAAAAATGTGTCTGGCATCACAAAGTAAACCCAACCTGCCAAATGCAGGAGGAGAGAGAAGCCCCAGTGCTTTTCTTTTTTCTTTTCTTTCTCTCTTCAGCTACCTTAATTCATTATCTCACATATGAATTCTGTTTGTTATCTTCTCTTGAATTCTTGGGCCGTATAAGCTTCAATCCTCTGTGAAAATCATTATCTTCAGTCCATCTTTATGTCAATGGGAGCTGAAAAATCCAATTGAGAAGAACCAAAAGAGAAGTGGCTGATGGTAATCCAAAACTCTGATCCTGAAAACCCCTGCTACTCTCTTTAGAGATCTTTTAGCTTCACTAGCACAACATTTTTTATGAAATTCCTCTGACATCAGCCCAAGAAGGCAAAGGTCAAGCTACCAGTAACACCACTCCCTGAGGTAGGAGAGAAACCACAGTTCCCAAGGGGGGTTTGATGATATTTTATCCCCTGGCAGCTAAATGCAGAACAAACTATGAAGCAGAAATAGGCACCTGGGTCTCTTTTTCCCACTGAGTACCATAGAGATACAGGAGTATCTCTCCAGTCTCACAGGAGCAGGAACCCAGTTGCCCCAAGGTGCTGGTCAATGCCAACTGCAGTAACTTCAGACAGAAGTCCAGCTGAGTCCAGCTCCTCTGTATTCCTGGGAATAATGTAGCTCCTGGATGGTATTTTAAGAACACAGCAAGATTCTGCTTTGCCTTGGAAAGGGGGAACAACAGCATTTTTTCAGACAAGGACACGGTGAATCCCCCTTTGACACAACAGCTTCAGAGGAAAGCTGAGTTCAGTTGAAATTCTGCCCTCAGTGTCTTATTTGTACAAATAGGCAAAGAAATTTCCTGGTCAGCTTGCAGGTTGTTTTGGAGTGCTGCTCTGGAGCAGAATGGAATGGTCACTGAAGGGCAAGGCACAATCAAAACCTCCTGGTAGCTGCTCACTAACAAGAATTTGAAGCTGATGCTCCAGGAAATGTTATTTAGATCTGCTTGGAACAAACACTTAAGAAAAAAGGGTAATTTAAAGGAACTTAAACAAATATTTTTACTTAAAATCTAGCTAAGGACTGCTGAACCAAAACCCAAACTCTCTGATAATCAGAAGTCCATACTTGGTGTGACTGGAAAGTAAAATGCCTGTCAATTGCTTTGTTTTTAAGCCTCAACCACAGTGCAGTAAACATTAGCAGAAATTTCCCAAGCTATTTTGTCAGCTTTAATTTCAGTGTATAGAAGAAAATTTGTGAAAAAATAAAAGATAAACTCTTATCTGCCTTGTCAAGTCTTTATAATCCCTTGTTTGTGCTTATGTGGTCTCTTGAAAATAGAAGAACCATTCAGAAAAGCCATTTACTCGAACAGCTCTTTTCTAAAGTTAAGAAATAATAAATGAACACAAATCAAATAAGTTTAGCACTTGCAGTTTCTCGAATCAACAGGACAGGTTACTTATTTTTAAAGAAATAAGGAGAGTTTATTCACACTAATGCTTTTGCTTAGATGTGTATTTCCCTGTTGTGTGTATGTTAAATCCTTTTCTTTGTTGTTTGTGGAATGAAATAGCGTATAGCATGGCTGAACACAGGATTTTATTATTACTGTAATTATGTCATCTACTACCATCATCTTAGCATCCAGTTAGGATTGGGACGTGCTTGGCATGGTTCAAACATAAACTAATGAACAAGTCTCTCATTTAAACAACATATGCTGTCCACATATTGGTAAGATACAGGAGACGGGACTGGAACTCAGCTGAGATGACAGAGAGGGAAAGAGTGACGGCTGAAGGAATAGCCAAATATAATAAATACCTATTAAAATCAATAACAGCTTTTCCATCGGCTTAAGTAACTTTTGGACCAAATCCTAAGTGTACCATTTGGAGGATTTATAGATTTATTTTCATAGACACGAACAAAAGTCTTTTTTATTAAATTATGCCTTTGCTGCTGTGGCTTATGGAAACGGCATGCATATCTCCGAGCAGTGTGACAGACCCCGGCTCTGACAACACTCGTGCATTTGTTCAGCTTCACGTGGTGAATGGGCTTAGTGTATGAAATTAAGCATGTGTACAGGGCCAAGGCTTTTTTTAATTGTACGATAATTTTGTCTGGAGATGTACCAAATTCAGACCCTCTTTGCTCTGACATTTGTTTTTATTTTCAATCCTGAGTCTCTCTTTCTGGTCCCTCGAACTTACATTTGTATGTGGAGAGCACCGTGGGGAGCTGTACCAGGGCAGATCAGCGTGATGGAGTCTCACAGAGAGGCAGCACAGAGTGGGGGCCTCTTGCTCTCAGGCCTTCCAACTGTATGGATGACAAGGGACCACCAAAAAAAAAAGCAATCTGAGCCTGCTGAGTGCTTTGGAAGAATGGCTATGCTCTGGAGAATGTTTTCTCAACCTTGAATCTCAAGCAAGCAGACACATCCCTTGAGAAGCTTAAACTTGAGATAAAAATCATATTTCAAAACCAGTTCATTTGGGTTCTCCTGTTGGACAGGTTTAGATCACTGTGCACTCATCACTTGGATTTTCCAACTTCCCTTTTCAGTCACCAAACAGACTCAGCGGACTGAACGGACAATCTGTGTGCAGGGTCGTGTACATAACATATAGGTGACAAAGTACCTCAAAATACTGTTTCATGTTACAGTGAAGTTCATCTGTCACTGCTCTCTCAAAGGGATAGTGTTCCCCCAGCACTACCTCCTGCTCCAGCATTTGCTTTAAAGGGCAATCTATTTATTCTAAAAAAAAAAATAGTTGCAGAGAAATAACATTTTTTCTGCAGTCTCTGAGAATTCTGCTCTTGAAAACAGAAACAAGAGATTTAGCTGAAAAGGTTCCTGAAACTGCTGAGAGAAAGACTCACTTTTTCTCTACAAAGCTGAAATCACCAGATCCTACAGTTATTTTATTTCAGCTGGTCACCTTAGTTCCAGAATATTTACAAGCTCCATGAAGTAATGTTTCTTCCATGCTAATCTAAAAGATAAACCCAGAAGATATTGCAGTCTCACTGACAATCAAAATCTTCAGAAATTTTAATTCTCCCATGCATTGCTGTCCTTTGCATTCACCTGGCTTCCTCCTTTAAATTATTCACATCTTCGAGTTTAAGGCCTCCCAGTGGAAAGCAAGAATTGTTCCAGATGAATTTAAATCAATAGAAAGAATTAGGACAACAGAATAAAGAGGTGTAATGTGCCCTGTGGGGAGAAAAACAAGCAAATACAATAAAAAATAAAAGCAAGGGATCTGGTGTAGATCTGTAGATCTGTCCTTGTTAACCTCTGCCAGAAAATTGAAGGCACTAAAATTTAGAAGACTAGAAAATAATCCACTAGTGAAATTCTTTCAGGGTTCACAAGCATGTAGTTATATCCTTATTTTTTCAAATTCCAGCATTGTACAGTTCTAAAGTCCAGCCAGGAATAAATGTAGGTGTGCCAAAATACTGTGAAGAAGATTCATTTCAAATGTTTCTGGACTTAACAGAAGCTGGAGGTGGAAAGAAACTCACAAGAAATACATATTGCTTGAGATTTATTGACAAATTTGTAGATCCCAGATGTTTTAATGATTTATGTGAGCTGCAAATATTTGGGGGCCTATCCAAAATCAGTTCCAAGATTTTAAACATTTCTCTATCCCTTATCTTAGTGGACCACTGAAAATGAAGTGATGAAGTAAGTCTGTTTGCCCTTAAAACACAGAACAGCTGAAGAGGACAATGGGAGAGCCAGGCAGGGATGGGATGCTTGCTCAGGGTTGCTCTTCAACTGGAGATCCACGCAACCCATGCAGTACAGAAACACAAATCTGGGCATGCATGGGATACCTACATCCTCAGCTTCCATTATTTTATTCTCAAGATGGATTGAAGTTGAGCTCTGAGCTGGGTCTGTAACCTTCCTGCTCTCTTATCCTTTGTGCACAGCCAGCAGCCATGGCACTGATTCTGCAGCCACAGTAGCTGCTCTCTGGGTGATGCTCTCAAACTGGTAGCACAGGGGGAAAAAAATCAAGCATGCTTTAAAAGTTACTATCAAAGTTACTTTACCTCTAAAATGTGGAAATCCTTATTCTTCTGGCATTAAGATGCAACAATTTAAAGAACAAAATGCATTCAATATTTTGCATGGAGTGACTTCCATCAGACCTTGAGGGAAGTTTATAAATCAACAGAAACCACTTAACTGCAGCATTTTCATGGGTCCAGAGGAATTCTAAGCAAATAGCAGGTTCATAAGAATGAAAAGTCACTTATATTATACACACAATCGAATGTTTAAAGGAGTGTAAAAGATGCTTAAGTGTTAATATTTTATGCAGCCTTTGCTCTCAGTAGTAATTGCAAGCCATTAAAAGGAATGTTAAGCCATCGCTGTTAACACTGGCACAGCCCCAAGTAAACACTGAACCCTCACAGAAGGGGCTTAATTGGTACAAGAAGAGGTAATTTATTAAGGAACACTGAAACCCTGTATACACCCAAAGATCAGACCAAACTGCAAATGTCTTGTGTGAATATTGAGTCTGATAATCAGATTTTTCCTACACTGCACTTTAGAGTCTCAACTTATGAAGAAAACTGAAAAACCAACATGTTTTTTTCTACGTGGCTCCAATAAAACTTTACCTGGTGCCCATCAGTCTGCCCCGTCCCCATCCCAATCTCCCCTGGGAAATGTGTCTCTTGCAGGGAAGAAAAGCCAACATGACAACCAGACCAAGGGTGTGGGACTCAACGTTGCATTCTTTCACTAAGTTTGGCACACTGGGCTAGAGCCTTGCTAGTCTTTCATAGGTCTATTTAATTTTATCTGGATTAATAAGCTTGGTTGTTTATGAATCTTCTGGAAAGTCCACTTTGTACAAGGTTTCTGACCCCTTGAGCCACAGTAAGGCAAATGGAAGTGAGCAGCAGACAGTTCTTCTCACCCCACTGTCCCATGAACTTCTTTTTTTAAGTGGTGGCTCAAAAAACTACAGTTTGATTGCTTAAAGGTCAGGAGTGGAGTTCTCCCTTCAGATCTCTATGGGCCACTGTAAATCTGGGATGCATCCTCCTTCCAACAAGCCTGGGGAGCTCTGTGCACATTACCAGTGCTCCTTTAAGAGAAGCCACCTGGAAAGTCTGCAGACTCCAGAGCCAGATCCAGTCTCCCAGCTGAAAGAGAGGGTATCAAGTTCTTATGTTTCCCTCTCCCTGGCACAACCTCTTCCTTGGTCTGCAGTGCAGATGTCTCTTGCATATCTGCTGCTTTAGTTTTATGAGAAAGGTGCACAGAGCACATGGCAGACGTGCGCTTTGGAAAGGCCAAACTTTAGTATTTAGTATTTAGAAATTTGTACGTAAAGTCAAATTCAAAGCCCATTGAGGTCACTGGGAATTCTCCCACTGTGCTCAGCAGGGCTTGGATCAGAACCATGAACTAGAATATCTTGAAATCTGTGTTTAAAAGCCTAGACAAAATGAAAACAGATTTGTGTAACCCTACCCCCTCCCATTCTATGTTTTGCCTCCCATGGAAAGGTAGCACAAATGCAGGAAATGAGGAATCTGATGGCTGCAAGGTTTTATAGCTCTGATCCCCAAATTTTCTACTTGATCTCTAAATGAAGCAAGTATGGTTACATCTGTTCAAGTTATTTTATTAACCTAAAATAAAAAGGAAGACACTTCTCTGACACACTAAAGCAATTTGCAATTTCATTTGTTTTGATGTAGTTTATTTTGCATTATAAATGCCATTATTCGGGATTGGGTCCTTATTTCTCATACTGAAAACAATTTGTCTCTAAAATTGCACTTATATCTATACCTTACATTTTCATAGATTTGACCTAAAGAAGAGTTTAATTTCACTCAGTTTAGATCTCACCCCTGTAGCTTTTTACTCCTGTCATGTGCTTTTGATGACATATGACACTAGAATTGGTGTCAATGACAGAAAAAGAAAATCATACTTTAGTGATTATGAGGAGTTCAAATCTTCTAATTTTGTATTCTCATATAATAAGTCTGGGCCAAACCTTAGTCTTAAGAAAAAAGCTTTGAGAGTTTTTACATACTTCTTTTTTCACTTCTAATTTCTGGTTCATAGGACTTAACAAGGATTTTGTATGTACAGCTGAAGCAACTTTAAATTATGTTCAGATTAAAATACAATTCTGAATAACAGTCCTCATCATTTCAGATATCTTTTGCTAATTCAGCTATTCTCTTAATTTATTTTCCAAGCTTTCTTGTTTATTTATCATTTTTACTGTTTAGCTGTAAGCCCTTGAGGCTTTCAAAGCAGTGTTGAAGTATTTGCCACTCTGCTGTTTTAAAAATATTATTCCAATTCTTTATTTTCCATTAAAATGTCATCCATGACCATATTAGCTAATTCCAGCCTTTATTTTTTCACTTCTCATATGAGCAGAGCTGCTTAGTTCTGAATTGGAAGTAAAAGCAAATAGTTTATCTGGAAAAAATCTGTTAGATTAGGGTCCCTACACATATAGACTTCTATGTCAGAAAGTTGCTAAAAATAGTTGTAATAACATATGCTAGAAATATTATTGTCCAAAATAAAAACCTATTATACATTAATTCAAAGGCATTAATGGAAATTCTAGAACTTGCAATATTTGTCTGATTTTTTTTTTTATTACAAAATACTAAAAAAGAAAAATCTTGAGTTCACTGTTTTGGGGTTTATTTGGTTTTTTGAGGTTTTTTCTTGGGTGGGAAGAGAGATCAGGGCAATCAGCAATGGTTCTGTGGTATAAGGCAGCACCCATAAAGATTCTTCTGTCCTGCCTGGCCCTTGCTAGGTAGGTTTTCTGCTTGAACATCTCTCATAGCATTCTATTGTGTTTCTATTTTCTATTCTATTCTATTCTATTCTATTCTATTCTATTCTATTCTATTCTATTCTATTCTATTCTATTCTATTCTATTCTATTCTAATTCCCACTCGATGTACTGTGTAGTTTTCTACGTGACTAAAGAAGTGCATAGTGGAAGATGTAACTCACCCAAGGAGGAGCTCAGCTACAAATCTTTGCCTTTGGTTTTTTTTGT
>VYXF01006516.1:86538-133114 GCA_013397295.1 Polioptila caerulea | reverse complement strand
TTTTTTTTTTTTTCCTTTGGCTGTGCAACTCAATAGGTCAGGTATGAATTAAAAAATAAGTTACACAGAAGATTTCATTTCAGCACAACAAAGTGTCAACATTCCCATTAAGCACAAGCAAATCCGAAAGGAGTCTTTCCCTAAATATTATGACATTTCTTCAAAACAATTATTTATTGGGATAGAGTCCAATTTTATACAAAACCCTTTTGGACCTCTAAAAGTCCCCAGGTGTCAGGAAGTTCTTGTTCAAGTTGCCTGTGTCTTGTAACATCTTCTGGGACACATATACACCAAGGTAGGACTGAGCAACAAAGATTAGCATTTGATATTTGTACAGGACTGCAGGAGAGCAGATATCTTGCAGGAGTATAACAACATATACATAATGTACTGTGTATACAAGATCTAAGGAACAGGAAAGAGGCAACTTCACACAAGGGTTTTACCATGAGATTGAATTTCTATCGAAGGAGGTGTTCAGAGCTGCATTTGGATTCAAAATACAATGAACCTCCCATCACAGGTCATTTTTGTCTTGTACACCTGTTGCTAATAAATCTATTTAGAGCTTAGGAATTAAAAATGAACCTCACATGCACCACCTGAAGACAAGAAGATACTTTTATTATGACAAAAATATTGAGGCTAAAATTTACTCAGTTTACGACTATCTTTCCTAATGATAGGAAGATTCAGTCCTTTAACAGTCAAAAAAACCAAAAACATTTTCATCAGAACTATTCTTATTCTTCAATACCTTACTTTGATTTTTTTCAATTTCAGCTCTTTTATAGGCTGAAGTAGATGCAATATTTTAGCTAGGAACAGTATGTCATGATATACAATGTTATCGAGAGCAGTATGTGCCTTTCAAAGCAGATATAATGCTCCACTTGCATTCACCATACAAGCCCACTTGTGAAAATAAATCTTCAGATAACCCACAAACAGGGAGGCAAAGCCAGGGAGAAGCCAGAGGCAGCAGAGTTAGTGGATACAAAGAGAGCTCTGGGGAAAGTCCTTCTAATGTTACTTACACATGCATATTTCATGCACTTCTGCTGAAACATAAAGATTTATCTCATTTATATGCACATATGGCACAAACCATGTGAATAAAAATATGGTATTATTTCGTACAGAAGAAATAAATAAAGAGCTGATTCCTAAATTTCGCATTCAGATGTTCAAAAAGTAAGAGACACTCCCAATGACCTAACCTGCTCTGGTTTTATTCTCTTTTGATCCTCTCCCTGTATACATCTGGGTCTTTAGTTACATAATCACATGCTATCCTACACCAAATCTTTGTTTCAGTCCACGTACGTTCAAGGGAGAAATGATGGCAAAATGCTGGTGAACTACCCTCTGGATCATCTGTTTTAGATAAATCTAAGATTTTTCAAAAAAAAATAATCAAAATCTCTTCAAAACTGATCCAAAAAAAGATCTGCATCGACTTATAAATTTTGCTTCAATATGTTTATCCAGCTATGCAACATGAATGCATGAGGAGAGACAGAAGACATAAAGATTTATTGGCACTCGTTTGGGTTGATGTACATAATTCTCTCTTGTTTTCACCACTTGTAATACAGTCATCCCAAAATGATGCCACTAAAACCTGTGTTTCAGATCATATCGTCATGTGCTTAGACTGTCTGATTCACTCAGTAATTTACAAAAAATACAGCTTAAGATCTTCATTCTACAAGATGTGTTCAAATTTTACACATTTCTGACCTTTTCCTTATATGTGGTCTATGCTTCAGAGACCAGGTGCTTTAGCTACTGGCTCCAGCTGACTGGAACTCAGCAAAGGACATTAAAACTTCAGATAGGAATCTCAAATCACTTTCCTAAACATAAAAATGCCATAATTTTAAGGCCTTTTATTCCCTGACTCTTCCAAACTAGGAGTGGGTCAGGTGGGAAGCCTGGGAAAGATTGCTTTCCAAATCTTGCATTTTTAGTCTGACAAGCAGTAAGATAAATATCTGAAGCACATCATTTATCCAACATGAAATATTGTCCATTTTGGCCATAATACTGTGATGAGAACTTCCAGATTCCAAAAAGATGGGAAATGATTATATATATAAGATGCTTCAGATTCCTTAATGACATATGTTCAAATATGGTAATAGTGCAGGATGTTGGGTATAATTTCAGTAAACACTAATTAGAAGTCATCTTGTAATGGATTTTATTCCACAACTATTTCTCATAGATGAAGTGGGAGACCTCCACTGTTATGGTTCTGGACAGGAATTCAGGATCTCGGGGTTTTTTTCTTGTTACCTTGCTGAAGGAAGTGTCTCAGAAGTAAATCTTGTTCCAGCTTGGATCAGTGACAATTCTTTAGCTGGAGCAGAATTTCCCCTTGTGTCATGTCTGAAGTGAGCACTTAAGGAAGATGTCCCTGTGATATCTATTTTTTTAAGTAACAAAGGTTTTGGTGTGTTCATACTGGCTATTTGGAGGTGAAAGAAAAGAATTTTCAATCACTAATAAAATGGGGTTGCCCCACCTCCTTAGGATCCCACTTGTTGATCCAGTTTTCATGGACAGAATATCTCAAATGAAATTTCCAGAATTATAGACTACATTATGTATGTGAAGAATTAAAAGTACAACTTTTGCAAGGCATCCCAAATTTCACCTGGTAGAAAAGTTTCTAGGCATTTTCAGGTTAGCAGTGATGTATTTTGCTTCCAATTTTTTTTTTTTTCCCCAGAATATACTTAAATGTCCATATACATTTCTACCTCCTGCTCTCTATATCCGTCATATTCCTCAATAGTCATGGCAACAGTAAGGAGACATTCTCTGACAGAGAGACAACAGTCTTCCTAAAATGCTTTAATCTGGATGATGCTGTAAGGGATGGAAGGCCATGCTCTGGGACTACTTGGATAAGAATATAGCTGATGTTCTAAGGAAAAAAAAAGTGCACTGGGCTTGCATAAAACCACTTTTTCTTTAACATGCTAACGTCTGACCTTCTTGTTTGGACAGCCTTTGACACCCACCATAGTGTCTTCTGGGAAAAGCTCAGGTCTATTTGGTTTTTAAATAGCAGTTAAATTACAGAGTCCATACTAGACAGTCAAACCTATTTGCTTGAGTATCTTTAGGTTGTGTTTCAGCCTAGTGGCAAGACTTGTCTGGAAAGATTTTGCAAGAGCAGAGGTCTTGAAGGTGCAGTACTATCTCAGTCAGACCCAATCCAGCCTGTTGCTGCAAACATCTGAACACTGCCAGATTCATGTAACTTTGGTGAGAAGACACATGTCTCTTCCTCCCCTCTTGGACACTGAATCTGTAGATGGGAAACACACTCTGCTCACTGCAGAAACATTTTTCTCAAGGCTATTTTTCCAGTTTCTATAAGGAATTATTGGACAGTCAGGATCAGGATGGGATTGATATCATGGAAAATTTCCTGTTTCAAGAACTGAGGTGTTATGCTCTTTATTTTTTGTGACGTTTTCTCAACTGAACCAGGAAAAACAAAATATTTGATTTCTCCTTCTTCACCAGATGTGCAAAACTCAGAATTTCTGGATATAAAGGTATCATATGAGCTCCAGATCAGTGAAGCATGCCTGTGTATGAACTCAGAATTCCCAGCAGGCTTCAGGAAGAGTTATTTTTCTTTCAGGGGATACCATTTGTTTCCCATTATAACCACCTTCTGTTAACATTTTTCTGAGATGAGACCTTGTATCTAATTGTGTTAATCCACAGCTCAGTCCATGACTGACTTTCCTGGCACCACAAGGCTGTGTTTGTGCTGACTCCAGATACTCCAGGAACTGAGTGACTATCTATGGTAATTTCCTTCCCACCTATCCAAAAAAAAAAGACCTGTCTGGGAAGAGATAATTGAATTTCCTCCTACCTGTAAACCATTAATAACTTTATATGGTACCACAGAATGATCATGGGCACTTGTAGAGCGAAATGTCTTCAAAATTGAGTGGGACATCTCCCAGTTGCTTGTGCAACCCTTCTTCTTGAAATGAATTGTTTCATGTCTCTAAATTTATCTCTTCTGAGGGAAGACTGAAGACGGGAAAGGATTGTCTAGTTTAGTCCTTTCAGCTTTATTCATTTCTGCTTCATATTTTCCTGTATTGGCTATTGGTGTAGCTTGCAAGTGTCTTTTTAGAGCAACTGCTTGAAGCCATTGCCACCTCTCCTGCAGCTTCTGAATCCTTTTGTTTGTTGTTCTTTTCTTGCTCACCATTCCGAGAATATGTAATTCAAATATTTAATAAACACTTTCATTCAAATCACATTTCTCTTCTAAGCTCTCAGTCTGTTCTTCCCTACTGGTCAGTATTGCATGTAAAACCACTGCTGTAAAACTACTGCTACAGTAGTTCCCTTCCATTTTTGAGAGAAAAAGTTCTCAGTACATTTGTCATAAAGATTTCAGCTCCCACCTCACCCAGTAGCTTCAGTAGTGATCTGCTTTTTCTCTTCTTCTTTAATATGTTCCCACTTACAGGCACACAGAAAATTAGTTTCTAAGGTTTTCCCAAAAACACAGTTTGGTTTGTCCAATCCAGTCCTCACAGTCACAGGAAACAACAAAAAAGATGCAACTCTTCCAGCAGTCCACACAACATGTGGGATTCAGAGCATACCACAGGCAATGTGTGTATAGATGAATATGTGCAAATTTAAATATATATACTAGAACAAATACCTCTGGAAAAAGGTAATTTTTTTTTTTTTTCAGAAAAGCTCAGATGTTTCATAGAACAGGGGCAAGAAACTCAAAAGGCACCATGAATTACCTTGGCAATGGCAGCTTCTGGATAATCATAGCAAATATACACATCCTGGAACCAAAACACACACATAAAATTTTTTATTCTCTGTCCTTCCAGTATGAGCTAATCCCTTCTGTAGATAATGTTTTCCTGTGATTTGTCTCTAAACTTTGATTATGTGATAAGACTCTTTATCCTTTTTGTTTCCTCACTCGCCTGCTCATCTCTGTTGTTTTTTAAGTTGCTGTCCAGATATGCTCTTTCCCTTGTAAGAACACACAACCCTTATCTAATCCATTACATTCTGAAATATTGAAAAGGGACTGATTTGAAGAAAAATATTCACTCTTCCAGCAGGAGCAATACTAGATCTTGACAAATTCTGTGTCTATAAATAGGATGAGCATCAGAAATTAATGGCAGTTTCCTTTCAGTTATCTTTCTGCATGGAGGCTGAATTAAGGAATTCATGCTTGAAAAGCTTAAAAGTTCCCATTCTGAAAAAGATGCAAAACTTTATCTGACAAAGGCAGTTGATAGGCCACTCTCCTGGGAACAAAAAAGGATGGATGCAAATTGGAAGTCTAACTCCAGACAGTTCCATTGGCAAGACTTGCATGGAGTGCTGAGAGGATAGAGCCAAAACTAATCAAACAATCCTTGCTCATTTTGAAAGAAACAGTTTTTCTCCTGGTCGACTTCAAGAGCTGCTCCACTTTACCCTGCAATGTATATACTTCCTTGCTGCCTGCCACAAGCCAGGAAATGCTGTCATCTCTTTTTTTTAGAAGTTTTCCATTGTATCAGTATGAGAGCAGGGCAATTGCTTGGCTGAGAGGCAAATCTGAAGGCTTGAAGATTGCTGCCTGGATAGACCACGTCCATTTTCCCTCTCTTGTCTCAGGGCCCTGAATCTCTGAAGTGCTGGGGCTGAGCAGAACCACACCTGAGGTGCTGACCTTCAATATCTGCACTTGTGTGCCAGAGGAGAACTCTGTGTGTTTGCCTCCTTCTGCAGTGAAAAGCACTTCCAGAAGTTTGGAGTCACCCTCCTATCTCAGACTGAAGGATCCTGGGTTCATAAAATGCAAATAGCCTGACATTCATTTTAACTTATCTGTGGACCTTGATAGCTTGAAAAGGAAATATTTTTCTTCCTGAGGAGTTTCCAGGATAATTCATCACTGTTTGCTTGGTGTTCAGATTTTGCTGTAATATGCACTACATAAATATGTAGACAGCTTAGTTTCATTACATAGGTATCACTACCCATGTGTTATTAAAAATAGATTGAAGGAGAGGCCATATTCTCTGAAATACACTGTAGCTTCATCTGTCATTTACTGAAGAAAGGTAAATTTACCTTCTATTGATCATTTCCTACTGACTTAGTGAAAATACTGAAAAAAGAGATGAAGACTATTAGAAGCATTTACCAAATTTGACCCTGGTTTGCAAAATCAATGGAAACTCGCTATGCTTTAAAAGGTAAGCAAAAAAAAAGTAGAAAAAGAAAAGAAAAAAATAAAGATGTTAAAAATAAGTTGGTAAAAGAGAAAAGTTCCTGTAATTTTAGGTTTAAAATATGAGCCTGAGTAATCAAGGAAAGTATTTTTACTGCCCTGTCAATATTTTTCCTGGAAGCTCTGGTAAATAGACTTTCTTTAGATCTGTAGTGTGCGTGCCTAATGGTCTTAGGTGTCTCTTACCGCAGAAAACTTTATCCTTAAGAAATACAGTAAACAGGAACTCTGTGGTTACGTAGTTCCTGAAAGAAAAAAAAAAAGAAACATGTTCGCTGCCATGACACACAGACAATTTATACTGATTTAAGAAGAAGCTGTTCTCTTCTATTTTGAATCTTTCATGTCAGCCTTTGTTTCCATTGCATTAAAAACTTCTGTTTTTAAAACCTATCAGTGAACTGGATCATGTTTTCTCAGTCATTTGAATTAACATCCCCACAACCCCAGGAGCCCCGCAGAAGTGCTGGAAAGCAGAAAAGAGCTTTTTTTTTTCTGCCTTTCTAAAGCTCTATTTATTTACTTTGCTGGAGAAAAAGATCAGCCATCTTCTATTCTGAATCAGCAGCTTGTAGAAGCTGGGACCCATCCAAGATTGAACTAAGCCATAAAAATTGTCTCAAGATCACTTAGACACATAATTCTCCCAGGTTCTGTGTCACCCCAGTCACTTCTTTTTTTTTACCATGCTCTCTTCTTCAAAAGCTGCCACTTAAACAAATGAATTAATGTAGTGTCTTTTTAGCTCTGCACATCTCCTGGTCAGCTGCAGCTCAGCCCTGCAAACCTGGTTCCCTGGGTAATATTGACTCTACATTCACAACAAAGTCCATTTTCCCAGTCTCCCAAAAGGATGCACGGTTCACTTGGCTAACAAAGGGGCTGGCTGGCATTGCAAAGGGTGTGTTAGCACAGGAATGACCCTCAGCACTCAGTGCTGCTGCTCTGACACACAGATCAGGTGCTCTGTCATTGTGCCTCATTGCTGCGAGCTTGGGCTGATCAGGATAGTCAGGAAGGGTAAATCCTTCTCTTCACTCCTGTTGAAAGCAACTGTAATGTTAGGCAGAACCACAAAAAGTGTGGCTGCAGCACTGGACAGGGATGCAGATGCATTACAGTAATACTACCTGGAAACTGAACAAGATCAAGACAATCATCAAAAGAGCAAAACTCCATTTAGATTCTGATGTCTATTTTCTCCAATGACAAGTTCCCATTGTGTTAAACTCGCTTCTTTAAAACTAAAAAATCACTTCATTTTTTTGATGTTCACTCATTTTGCTCTCCCTGCTGCTGGTGCAAGGTCACTCCTAGATAACATGAAGTGTGTGAATGCATTGTAGGCATGGCCTTGGGCCTTCCAGGCTGCATTCTGGTGAAGAAGACGAAATTTGGACAAATACCACATTTTCTGTTATTCAGTGGAGATGACTGCTGTGTTGCTGGGATGGATAGGATAGATAGGTGGGATCTGTGAGATGTTAAAGCACCAGTGTCCTAAAGGCATCAGCATGTCCTGCTGCTCACATCACCCAGGCACCAGGGCTGCCTCTCCAGGGACAGAGGTGGCCATCATTTGTTCAGATAGACTTTGCTTCATGCTCAGGGTGCCTCTGCTCATCAGTAACTTCAACACTGGCTTAGGCATTTCTTACAAAGTGACTTTTATCTACCTAGGAAGTTGAAGAAAACCATTGAATGCTTAGTGTGGAAAGCACTACGAAGGTTGGACTTCTGCTGCAGCCTTGTGCCGTCCACACTACTGAAAAGGTAAAGCAAGAAATGGTTGAGAAGATACAGATAGATCAAACCAGTCCTTCATCATCACAATGAAAGTAGGATTTCCTGCAACTTTCTTGTGTTTTAGTCTGTTTTATGCCAATGGTCTTTGTACTCTTATCTTGCCCAAGACCCCTCTATTTTTTTTGTTAATTTTCCACTTTGGCTCAGGTACTCAATTGTTGTCACTGCAATTTCTCTCTGTATCACTTGTTCGGGAGATTTAGGCATTGTGCATAGCAGCTGAAGATGTTGAAGGACATCTATTCCACTATTGGACTCATATCTATGGCTTTGTAGCTTTTTCTTTCTGATTTCATTTTTCGTTTTCCTTTTTTTCGTTTTTCATTTTCATTTTTCCCAAGTGCAGCCCTCATTTTTCTCAACTTATTTCCTTGGACACTGCAAGAAATAAACTTTCTAGTCTGTGTAGTCAGTGAAAAATATCTTCAGGGGAAAATACTGATTTTTTGGCCTTACATATGATGCCACAGGAATTGTTTCACTTAAAAAAATATTGCCAGGTTGCCAAAAATTGGAGCTGAAAGAAGTGGAGGGGTCATGTGTAATGAATTTTCATGTATGAAAAAGTTGAAGAGACAAATTTTTTCAGTAAAACTTTTTAAAATGCCTTATCGCTTTCAAAATTTTTTTTAATTGTACTTTGAAACAATGTAATTCAAACACCAGAAAAAAAAAAACTGGGAAAATTGAGAGGGAAAAAAAAAAAAAGTGAACATTCAAAAGAAAGTAACCATACAAGACTTGATGAATATTTTTCAGAAGAATTTTCAAAATTTTGAATATCTAGCCAGATTTTCTGTAAGTGGCAGATACACAATCGAAAACTTCCCTTCTGAATCCAAAACAAAAGTACATTCTACCCCCTCAAATCCAGGGTTATAGTCAGATTACTGAGCTAAACCTCATGGCTGCTTACCATGACCTAAGATAAATGAGAATAAAAACTTTTCTTGTCTCATTCATTAGACAGTCCAATGAAAAAAGGGCAGAATTTTTGTGGAATTTATTCCTCAGAGAGTGTTTTGCAATGTGTGTTTTCTGTGCTTCTTAGGGATTCTGTAGACAATTAATTCAGATCTCTTCAAAGAAAAATGAAGGATCCACAAATCTAGCACCTTCAAGGTGTAGTGTATCAAAAATTAATGGGCCTCCTATTTTCAGTACAATTCTATCTAAATAATTCATATCTCCATTTCAGCACAAATGTAATTAGGTCTCATTCTGGACTGACAAGACTGCAGTTATTTTTATTATAAATGATGATATTTTAAAGCAATCATGAATGAAAAATTAAGTTGATTTCTTAGGAGTTATTTCTGGCACTGTTAAAGGCATCACAGAATCACAGAATGGTTAAGGTTGGGAGGGACCACTGGGGTTCATGTAGTCCAATATCCCTGCTCAAGTGGAGTCCCCTGAAATATATTACTCAGGATTGTGTCCAGGCAGCTGATCTATTACCTCCCCAAGGTATCCTTCATGGGAATAATTGGTAGATACTGAACTTCTCACAGAATTGAAATATACTGCCTTAGGTATAGAATAACACCTCTGGGGTCAGGAATCACTCTTGTTTATTTGGGGTTACAATCAGTGACAAGATCAGCACCAGCACAGTTTTGGGGAACACATTTTGGGAGTGGTAGGAGGTCAGTTCATATCTCTCCAGAAGCTGCAGCTTGTCCTGAAAATTTCCAGGGAATCTTCTAAACTCCAAGTAAGATCACAGTCGCAATATTAGAGCATCTCTTTCCAGTTTTCCTTTAAAAATTTCATAAGTGGTGATGTTTATGGAAGTGAAGCTCAGGTGGAGGGACGAGTGGATGGAAATGTTCCCCTGGAATTCAAAATATGACACGAATGCCCACATGGTGTTCATCTTTCCCCATAAGCCACCCAGGACAGGAGCCCTACAGCTGCCCTGCTGCCTGTGGTGACCCTGCTCTGCCTTCCTGTGGTTTGCAGTATGGATGGGTCCCAGGTGTGCCTTCCCTGGGTTCATGCACAGCAATCCCACAGGTGCCCAAGCGCTCACGGCTGCTGTGCCTCCCCAAAATCTCACTCCTACCTCTTCATGGATGTCTTCCTGAGAACTGGCACAGCCCCCTCAGCAATGGCCGTGCCTTTCCAGCACGTAGCAGCAACATTCTGATCCACCCACCAGCACGAGATCGGCTCCTATGAGCGGGGCTGTGCAATAAACAAAACATTCACTGCATCCAAAAAGCTTTTCTCCGCTCAGCTTTCAGCTCTGTACTGTTTATTTTTATTTAACAACAAAAACAGATGTTTTGTGATGTTTTCTGCTTCTCCAGATGTACCACTGAAAGCGCTGTCAGCTGTTCAAAGTTGCTGCTGATTTTTAGAGGACAGAAAGAGAGGTGGGAAGCTAGCTATCTGGCAGTCAAAACTGAATTTCCTAGGTGCACAGTCTGCTTTTTTTCCAGTGGACACACCATGATTAAGGATTCACTTTGGAGTTCTTCGAAAGGTCCCAGTGTGGCTCAGGCCCTCAGTGCAAACTGCACACATCTCAGCAAATTGGACCTTGGTGTGAGCAGAACGCGGATTCACAGACGGCTCACAGCTGCCAAGACACACAAATTCTCTGTGTGATCGCTTGGATTTCTGGTCTCTCTCTCATTGGGGAGGAAATGTCATGATCACATGGAGCCTTAGCAAGAGAGGCCACTGTAAAAAACAAATAAAATGGAACCATATTTTCTGACTGGAAACAGAAACACAGTTTACTCACAGATTTTTACTGCGATAGTGTTATTTCAAAGTATAAGTAATGTTGCATTTTTCACAAAAAGAAATAAGTAAAGGTGTTTTGTTTGGGGTTTTTTTTCCTGGTTTGATTTTGTCCAATAAAAGCAAAACCCAAAAGGGTCTGAGTAATTTCTGCATTTGGATTTGGAGAGCAGATTTCTCAAGTGAGCATTTGTTGTTATGATTCCATATTCCGCTCCATCTCGAATCCCACTGATGTGTTGGACTGTATATGTTCAGCAAGGTGGAGGATATTTATCGTAATTTGTAGCTAGTGTGAATCCATCACATCTCAAAAATATATATTTGGCTTTTAAACTTACAACATGGGAGGGAGTTCTCTAAGCCAGAAGATGATAGTCCTGATAACTTGAAAAAACAGAGTGTAGTTACTTCCATACTCTTGCCTGAGGATCTGAAATCAATAGTGTGGGTTTTTAATTCAATTTACATGTGTGTGTATTTAGACTCTTCCACTGAAACTTAGCAGTCTCACATGTCTTGTAAAGAACTGCTCTAGAGAGGAACCTGATGAAGGCATAATTCTGAAATTCACATCAATTATTTAATTCATATCTACACTGAAATGCAGACTGAAAACTTTCCTAATTCTAAAGCAAATAAGACCATTTCTGCTCTAGAGTGTGGATTTCTATTACATTTTCTGTATCATCATGATCTGTAAAACCCATGTAAGTCAATACAGCCTCACAATTTCAGATGAATGTTTTCTTGGCTTCTATATTAACTGTATCAATCACATCACTAATTTAATTACTGAAGTTAATTTATTATTTTTGTCCATACTGCTTTGAGGAAAGAGAGCTACAGCTTGCAGGCTCAGCCCCTGACAGGCTTCCTAGAAGACTTCCTAGGTCAGGAATTAGGAATACACAGCAGGAGTAGCCCCATAACTGGCTTCAAAAAAGTTCACCAGGCAGATTGACTGGACTTTCATTAATTCTATAGAAATATGAAAATGGTTTTGTCTTCTTCTGAACAAAAATAAAACAATACAGCTGAAATGTCAAGGAAATAGAAAAAGGAAAAATAGGGCATCATTAATTTAGAGACTGACCTACTGCTTCTTTTTAATTCTTTCTCTTTTAACACAAAAAGGGAGCCACGGATGACTTGATGCAGTGGGTTACTTGATTGAAAAGGAACAAACATAAAACTAAGGAAACAAACACTTTCTTTATGAGTGTTTCCTCTTAGAAAACACATTACCATAAATCATCATGGAGGCCAGAAGTTCCTAGGATTATGAAAGGCTGTTTGCCTGGGTAATGAAACCATTCAGAGTTACAAGTAGAGATTAAGAAAGTGATGGAAGAGAAACTTGCCTCCAGAAACAAGTCAGTTTCAGAGTGATGGAAGACACATTCCTCCTGAGTAGATCAGCCTAGATGTGCCCTGCATGCTTAGCTGCAGGCTCCTAATTGACACTTGGCTGCCTGTCAAAGAGTCTTATCAAACCGTAAACTCTTGGTTTGGTTCAAGCTTTACAATTGTGATAGGAGAATTAAGTGTTTATAAAGAAACATTTAGGACACAGTTTGACTCCTCTTGATCTGTACCTCATGTCACAGGGAACAAAGAGCGTTCTGACTGAAGAATGTGTGTGCCACCAGAGAAGACAGTCAGCTATGATCATAATTTCTGAGAAACCTTTGTCTAGACTGTTTGCAAAAATCTTCAGTAACAACCAGTGTCAACAAGCAGTATCTCACACATCTGCTCTGTCCTCACACTGAAGAGCCTTTTCATAACATGTAAGTGAGCATCTCTGCTGCTACACCATAAGTACATTATTTCTCACTTTCAGTATGTAAAAGTTTCAGTTCTTAATCCCTTTACAGGAGGCTATTCTGTACTTGAATGTTGCTCCTGTGTTGTTCCTGCCTTCAATCTACCCTTAGGAAATAACTTTTCTGTTCAGTCTCTTCTCCTGAAAAAACAGAGTGCCTCTCATAATGTTCCTCATGAGTTGGTTTGTATAGCTCATTTGTACAGTGCTTGCCTCTTCACGAAGCCTCTGCAATCACTCTGAGATTTTTCGAGTTCAAAACCAAAACCTGCTTATTTCATCTCATAAAACTTCAGCATGACAAGCAACTAACCTGTAAATAAGAATTGGTGCAAATCTGACTCAAGTCAAAGAATTTCTTTGCCATCTCTTGCTTGTGAATCAAGGACACACCAAGGAAGTAATTTAGTTTTGTAGCAGAAAAAGCATAAATTTTTTTAAGGAAAACCTCTCCATCAGCTGTTTCCTTTGCCCTCTTATTCTCCATCTCCATTCCAAATGTGTTCTCAAGCTGATCATGTTGTTACTACGAAGATTTCAGTATGTTTATTTTTGTCATTTTAAGTGGTATGTTATCTAAAGATTTTAATGTTCTGGAGAAGCTGAGTTCTTTTAAAACTCTTTTTCAATAAATGATCATCTTATCAACATTAGCCCATTATAATGACATTTACTACATTTCATTACAATAAAACTTTCAAAGAGTGGAGAAAGCAAGGGTTGATGGATGCTAAGCTAAATAAAGTTTATAACATTCCTGTATTTTCTCAGACTACAGCAAACACAAACCACTATTTTCTGTTGTTCCTTTTCTGGTGAGAGAGCCAGCAGAAAAATTAATTTCAAAATGTGATTCTCTCCACATGCATTGAAAATATTTAAATCATGAGAAATTCAACAAACTTAAAACCCCATTTTCTCAATGCAATTTCTTCTCTTAAGGTAATTTTTGCAGTGGCAGTAGTATTTCCATTGTGCACATTTCACACCTAGGAGGGGGTGCCATCTGGATAAAAGGATAATCATAGAATCAAAAAATCATAGAATCTTAGAGATCACCTTGTTCCAACCCCCCTGCCATGGGCAGGGACACCTTTCACTAGATGAGGATGTTCAGACCTCCAGTGTTCAGCCTGGCCTTGAACACTTCCAGGGACGGGGCATCCACAACTTCTCTGAGCTACCAGTTTCAGTGCCTCACCACCCTCATAGTCAAGAATTTCTTCCTAATATCTAATCTAAATCTCTCCTCTTAGTTTAAAACTATCCCTCTTGTTCTATCATTATCTGCCTGGGTAAAAAGTTGCTCTCCTTCTTTTATATTAGCTCTTTTTAAGTACTGACAGACTGCAAAGGTCAGGAACGGAGCAAGGCTTCTCTTTACAAGACAAATGTTAGCAAATATAATAGCACTAGAGGTACTAAAATAATAATAATAATAATAATAATAATAATAATAATAATAATAATAATAGTCACTCCAACTATAAGATACTGGACAGGGGTCCACTTTGGGATCCAATATTACGTTCTGTGCAGGCAGCAAATTAAGAACATCAAGTGAGCACATGCTGCACCATGGTGTCTTGTACTGGTCAGATGTACAGAGGTGAGAGACAGTGAGAGCAGGAGGAAACCCATCAGCCCTTCGGCCATTTTTGTTTGCTGAACTGGCTTGGAATCCTTTTAGCATCTTCTTTCTGGTCAACAGTTCTAAACAATAGAAAAAAAAATCCAAATGCTAAATGTAAAACTATAATAATTAACTGAATAATCACTATTTGGAAAAATCTGTTTTCCCTAACACCCTAGAAAGCAGATAGAAACATCTATTATGAAGCCATTCTTTGATATCTTCACTGGCTTTTTTCCCACTCCAAGTTTGCCTTACTATCTGAGAAATGGTCATTTATTCAAGTGATAGGCAAATTGTGAGAGACTCCAACTTAAAGTGTTCTTCAGCTAAATACCTAAAGATTTAGATAATTACTCAAAGCTTGTCCAAATAATTTGAATCTATTCAGTCAGCACCCCTGGCTGGAGATCTCACAAGAATATGGAGGTTGTCTTGTAAGATGTCCAGTGCTTCCTGTTTCTGGCTAATATTTTGGCTTTTGTCTGTTCCAGTCTCGGTATTTTGGCTTTTATCTGTTCCTGTCTAGGTATTTTGGCTTCCCTTGGTTTCAGTCCGAGCTGGAAACCAAAAGTGCAGATGTATGTTAAAATGAGAAATAGTGAATAATACAGCTAAACTGAATATTTCATATTCTAAATGTTTGACTAATGTTCAGATTTAAAAATGAGGAATAATTTAGTTACCTCTTGGGTTTGGGATTTTTTCTCAAAACTCATATGTTTCTTCCTGCCTTAAAGGCTCTCAGTATATTATTTATTGCTAATTTGTGGCAGCTATGCTGCATGACTTAGCACTGTACATTTTTTGATTATTAAACCTCCCCAAAGATGACATTGAAATCAGCTAAATTTTTCTAAGAAAGCAATTGATCCATGTCATCAAGGGGGGGGAAAAGGAACAGAGAAAAAAATAGGTCAGGAAAGTTCCTACATGAATTTTTTAGGATAATTAGTGGGCTAGAGTTTCCTTGCAACCAGTGGGTATTTTCCAGCTGGCCATGGGCAGCAGTTATTTCAGATCCAGCATGTCTGATGAGTTTCTAATGAAATCCAAACAATGTCTGCCCTGGCTCTTTGAAAATGGAGAATTCTGTGCTCAAACTCTGGAAAGCTCTAAGGTACGAACTCTGTGTCAGCTTGGAGATTTGAAAATGTTTGCAAGAACTTCTCAATGAGTCCAACATAACGGCCCTGAGAAGTGCTCGTTCTTCTCATCACACTTGGACATACATTCTCCAAAAACACCCAATTCAGCTTAAAATGGAGCTTTGCTCATAGGCTCTCACATCAAAGATCCAAAAGTTGGATCTTTGATCTAGTGATTCTGGGAAGGTTTTGGGGAGCATCAAAGCACAGGCCAACTCAGATCTCGGGAGCTCCCTTTAGTGAGGGGTGACCAAATAAATAAGCAAAGAGATAAGGGGTTTAGCAATAAATCCTATTACAGTGAAAAGGCTGCAAGAGCCTGTGGAGTCAGTTTTTTCCAATATTTATAATAGCATTTCCATAAATTTAAAGACCAGCTGCAAAGCTTTGGGAATGGACAAGTAAACCAATAAAATGAGCCTAAGTACTAATGCAAGGCCACCCAGGTTCTTTCCCTCAGTGCTTACCAAAGTAAATGTGGGATGCAGGAGGAGGTGTGCCTTCCCAAAACTGTGTCCTGTCTCAAACAAGGATTTCAGGCATCCTTCAGTGCCAGCTCTATGGCTTGGAAGCTCTGGGCAGAGCATGGAGGAAGATGGAAGGAACAGCTGTGCTTCTCAAGGTGGCAGAAGCTCCTATCTCACAGGAGCAGGAGAGCAAGGCCAGACCCAGGCAAACAAATCCAGCCTGTGGTGGCACTTTGCTTCCATGATGGCACCAGATCTCAACTCCTTCCAAATCACCCTAGGCCATGGAAATCCCTCCTTTCCTGGTGGTGCCTGGCAGGGCAGCAGCTCCTAACTCCCCAGAGCTCCCGCACTGCACCCTGAGCACTGTTCTGTGTGAACACCTTCCTCTGCTGTGAGTCATTCTTCAAGGGCCAACAACATCAGATTCTCAGGAAATTTGCTAATGTCTGGAGGTAGGAGTACCCCCAGCACAAGGCATGGTTGTTTTCCTAGAGAAAAATGGCCAGAAGTTCAAAAATTCAGTTTCTCAACCTTTTTTTTTTTTTTAAGCAAGTATGAAAACAAGTGTGACAGCCAAAATGCAAGAGCTTTGCTCTGGCTATACAATAAGTAGCTACTTACCTGTGAGTTGTCTAATATTATGAACAACAATATTAATATGGTGAAAGGTAGTCAACTACTACAAAATGAGAATTTGGCTTTCAGTGAACAGATCTTTTCTGGCTGCCAACAAGTCAGGACACAACTGCAAAGCCTGGTGGTGTAAAACTTGGTGCAGGGGGAATGTATACTGATATTTAGTTATTATGACCCCTTTATTGGAGGACGGAGGTTTTGGCAATGGAAAATAATTTTCTGGAAGGAATGATATCTCTCTTGGGAATTAATCTGCCCAATGCAATTATGTCTATGTATTCACATGCTACTGGTGTCAGTGAAGGAGAGAAATGAGCTGTTCACTGAAAGTTGACTGGATTCTTCTTTGTAATGATTCATCATCTCCTAGAGTGACAGGTATTTGATGACCTTTTCCATCCTTCACCTTTAAAGGTTTTCATGCATATGAAAAAAAAAAAATGAAGAAAAAAGATGATCATTCAAGTGAAAATCTGAGTAAGCAAATGCATTTGGCTCTCATATGCATGGAAAGTTTATTCTGGAGCCAGAGGTGGTTACTGCGACCATAATTTTACACAGACAGTTACAAGCAGTTATCTTGGTGGGTTCATACCATTTTAATGTGAAGTACTTCAGTGTTTTACTTTTTTAGCATTTTTCAATAAATAAAGCAGAATGAACTCCAATTGGACATGCTGCCAACTACTTTCCCAAGCACTGCTCTTTACAGAGGATAATTTATAATGATCAAAGATAAACTAAAGTATTAGGCTTGAAGAAATATGACTTCAAGTTTAAAAGTTCATTTTATGAGGTAGATAATATTTAATTTTTTTTCCAGGCCTCATAAATTTGATTGCTTTTTCCTTAGTTCTTTAATTGTTAGAAAGGCAGAAAGTTCAGAAACACAGGGGGTTTTTATTCCCAGGAGTTTCTTATCATTGCTCCACTTAGTTGCAAGAGCACAAACCAGTCTTTATAGACACTAAGGATGTATGAGTGACCACTGGATTTGTATTGGGAAAGACCTATTTAACACTTCTCTGCCAAGAGAGAATCTGAGCACATGATAACTTGTCCTCCCTTTTTAGGAAGAGCAGGGTGTCTGATCCACTTGATCATGCTTGCTAAAAACTAGCCCAAGGTGGAAGATGGGAACAGCTCTTGTTTATACAAAGGCAAGGCCTGTGTTAAAGTGGTGCCAGGCACAAGGCAAGGGAAGCCCTTGAGTGACAGCAGAAAGGCAAGGGGCAAAAAGCCAGAGCTCATGTTCTCACAAGCAACTCCCCCCCAACTTCCCACCATGGATATTTGGGATGAGGTGTGCTCATGCATGCACCCTCACATTTGGTCTCTGCTCACTGTTCCAGAATTATCATGTCAGTATATGGAAAGGCAAAATACTCCTCTCTGCCTGCAAATGGTGGAGATTTCACTTATGCACCCTCTTTGGTATGACATATTCCTTTAAGACACATATGTTCAAAATACGAAATTCCAAATCACTCTGCCTTTGCATGTTTTAATCAATTATTCATAAAATACAGTTGTATCAAAAGACATTTTCCTAACCTCTTCTTGAGTGAACTCCTGTGTTTTTAATGTCTTCTTAAATGATGCATTAGTACAAAGAGGGCATGAAGAGTTCAACAATTTTTTTTCTGATTAAGAAGACACAGCAAAAAAATTAAAAGCTCAGATATTTTAGACTTTTGGTTCTGTTTACCTCATATTTAATACTAAAATGCAATATAAAACATACAAGCCTTATATTTTAACAGAATTGAATTTCAGGGCTCAAGATGCACAGTAGGGGAACAATGGAGAACTTCCATGTCCTTCTGGGGACTATGGAATAAAAGCTGCAAAAATAAAATGCTGAACCTTACACATTTCTGTGCATGTCATGATCATTTTGTGGATATATAAGAAGTTATTACCTCATAGTTAGGAACTCAAAACTGAGATGGAACTAATAAAAGTAGGGAAAAACAAACTACCACTTCACTCTTTACACATGAATAAAAGAGAAGTGAAATCCTGAAAAATATCAATGAAAGGTAAAATCAGCCATGTTGCAATTTCTTTTGACTGTGAGTTGGAAAGTTGTGTTCACAAAAGACATATTACTCACAATTTTTGCAGACCAGATTTGCTGATTTTTGTGCATCTCTTTGCTGTGCATGAGGTGACAGAATGAGTCAATGACCTCTCCCTGCAGGAGTGTGGATGCAGGGAGAGGAATGAAGGTGGGATTGCTTCTATCCAAGACCTTGACTTCGGAACACTCTAGGGGGATGCATTTTTTCTGCTGCTTTTTCAATACAACACTTCTAATCTTTCACTTTTATTCCACGGTGTCTTTGGAATTTGCCTGTTAATTAGCAGCTCCAACTTCAGTCTTACAGCATCCTAACAGTGAGATCATTAGAGACCAAGTAGCTGTGAAACAGTGTCTACACCATGCAAGCTCAGAAAACATTGGAGCATCCTCTGAGCCCAGCTGCCTCTAAAAAGTTTTTCCTAAAACTGGAGCCAAGACTTACACCTTTGGGACATGAGGGATCTGGTATTGTACTGTGAGAGGTAATATGATCCAGAAGACTCTCTCCCAATGCTGAGAAGGCAATTATTTAAAAATTATATTTGCCACTGGCGACAAAATGAGAGAAGAAAAAAATTGACATTTTTCTGATTAACATAAAATAGTTCTACACTGTCCCAGCCTGATTCCATAAAATATTCACAACTTTGCGTTGATGACGGCATTAAGTTGATGGAGTTTCCCATTGTTGTTATTCCCATCTTCTCTTTAGGCAGCTGTGGAGAAGGTTGAATTGTCGAAATAGCATTCAAAGTAAAGATAACATCTTTGCTTTCCTAGGAGTTTAATGGGCACTCAGTGTGTCTGTCTGTGTGTCTGTCTGTGTGTACGCCCTCATATGTTTGCGTGCACACAAGAGCCAGGGAGGACAGGAGGGGGGAGGTGAAAGAAAGGGAGTGAGTTTATGAGGTTAGTTAGATCAACAATTAGTGACAAGCACTCTTGTGGCACCTGTGACAACCAAGATTGATCAGGTATTTCAGAGCACAGAAATGCAAGGCATTTGGCAACCTCTGATCTCCTAATTCAATTGATTCTTTTCCAAGAGTTTTTCAAACTGATGACCTTTCCAAACATAATTAGATGGTAGGAATCCTAAAGAGGACACTGGAGAATTTTAATAAAAGGAATCAAAATGTTTCTTCATCTTCACAACCTGGGATTTATGAGGGAATTGCACTGGCTTTGTAGCAATGTAAAATAAATAGACATTAGATGATGACAGGGAAAATAGAATTGCTGCCAAAGCTAAAAAGAGCTTGGCAAAAGAAGAAAGAACTACTACATAGTCAGTCATTCTTTACTATACAAACCTTTTCATAAGGCACAGAAAAGAGATATATAGAAATAATGGACCTTACTAAAAGATGAAAAGGACTTTCTATAGCTTACAGTTTTCACCAGCAAGGGCTAAGATGCATCTCAGTTGCTACAAAATCTTGTTGTTCTCTTTCCCCATTCAGAAAACTGATTACAGCTCTCAAAGAGCATTTGCTGCCTGAACTTTTAACATCAGAAATAAATAACTGAAACAAGAGGTCAGGAAGAGAACAGATTTGTTATGAGCATAAATACATTAAAGATATATCAGTCAAACTCCATTCTCATATATTTTCTTTTTAACTGTGCCTTGCTGAACTAAGCAGAGTGATTTGTCATGCTGTGAACTTCTTGTAAAATCATGTTTCCATTCGTACTCAAAAACTTCCAATATTTCAATATTGAAATTATTGGAGTTGGAAGAAATCCCTTTCTTCACAGTCTAAGATATTTCAAACACAATTTTATCTTTTCTTCATCCTCATATAATATAGGAACTATCCTGCATAATTATCAGCAAAGAAATAGAATCACTAGAAATGACTTCATCTAACCTTGTACTTCCTTCTTCTGGCTTAAATCATAAGAAAAGATGTCCAAAAGTTGGTAGGCATCACAGGGAAGACAGCTTGTCCTTCTTGCTTTAAGGGAGGCCTGAGTGGTGTGTTGAAAGCAAGTTGTGTATTTATGAATTTGAATCTGTCCCATACATCAGTCAATTCCAAACAGAATTTGAAATGTGGTAGAAGGCTTAAAGATAACTAAAAACGCAGAGTTTTAGTGAAAATTGTCAATTCAATAGAGGAAGTACCAAGTCTGTACTGTATCTCACTGGTGGAGATATGACCAGGCACCAGTCAGGTGTTGGATTTTCTGCCCAGGCAAAGCCAGGGGAGTGGTCTCTGCAGACTTCAGGACTAACTTCAGTGTCCTTGTCCCATGGCCAGAGCTGTATCGCAGACATTCAGAGCAGTGCTGGAGTTACTCGAATGCGACACTATTTAAAGAAAAAAATACTGCAAAAAACCTTTCTGTGCAATTTGTCTTTCCCCACTGTCTCTTGTGGAAACAATTTGAGGCAGTAACATTTCAGTCATTGCCAACACTCGTTGCATTTTAACAATATATGTAAGAGACATAAAGGAAGGTTTAAGGCAGAGAGTAGAGTCTTCTTTTCTGAGGTGGGAAACGGCAAGTACAACAAAAGAATGTGGCACTACAAGGTGTGGGAACACAGATCATTATATGAACTGTGTGCATAAAATCTAGGTCTACTGAAATAGGTTTTGACATGAACTACAGTATATCTGGAATTTTGTCTGATACAAAGACAGCAAAGCTGAAAACAAATCTCAGTGAATGAAGCATGCATAGTTTTGAATATTAACCAAACTGTCTCAGGTTCTGGGAAACAACCTATTTAACCATTTTAGGATTCCTACTCTGTCTTTTCTTATGAATTACCTGCTTCGTTACATTATTTATATTTTAAAAGAAAAAGATCCTCCTGAAAACAATAAAAGCTTTTCTCACAGAGAGACAGAGGAATATATATGGCCAGGTTTTGGAAACAAAGACAAATGCCCAGAGCAGAGCCCAGCAGCTGTGAATATAGAGGAGCTGTTAAAGGGGATCTCCCAGTATTACATTGCGAGTTGTCATTTTCTGTAGAAGGGGAGGCATCCATTGATGTAATGGTCTCAGGAGACAGGGAGGCTTAAGTAGTTTTTTGAGACGTGAGGGTATTGACCTGACCTACTCACAGCAGTCGAATTGTTGAGAATGTTGATTCATGATTTTACAAAGACCTCACTATTCTTATTCTCCAGAGTGATTATACACCTGACAGATGGTAAAAGCAACATTACTGGACCTCAGAGAGTTATTTTACTTTTAATGCATGGCATTATTAAGCCTGATAGCCTCTCTTATTGCTGTTTTGATAGCTGCCTGCTGTTTAAACGAAAGCACCACGTTTCCTGAGAGCTCACGCACAGGTGGCCCTAGTCTCACTCTAAACAAGTTGAGGAGAAATCAGTCTTGGTGAGAGTGAGGGTAGAAGAGAGATGTCAGTCCATGTCATCCCAAGTTTGAACAGAGAACTTCACCTGGTCACAGGAAGAATGGAGGAAAAGGGCCCAGGAGGGGATGCTGCCAGGCACTTCCATGTTGCTGGTGTACTTGGCATGGGACCGGCTCTGCTGAGCTTTATGGTGTCAAGACAACCCAACCCTATTGAAGCCCTTCTGTGATATCCTACAGGTGCAGAGGTTAAATGTGGAAAGCACTGACACCATTATTTATGATGTCTTTATGAAAGCTATGGAGAGAAAAGGGATTAAACTATTGCCATAACGGAGTTACTCTTCCCGACTATGTCAGGAGGGCCCATTTCATGTGTCCACACCGCTGCAAAAAATAATGGTGACTAACAGTGACCAGTACTAGGGGACAGGCCCTGCTCACATGTCTGCTTCATTGCAAACATAAGGAAAGTTTGGCAATGAAAAGGAAGAATTGTCCCTTGATTTGTAAATAAGTACATACATGGTTTTAAATATTTGGTTTTAAGTTCAAGGTCTCTCCCGGTTCCACTAAAGAACCACAAAGCAAGCTCTGACCTTTTGAGGACTCTTTTGGGTTAGGCAGTGTTTCTAAGAGAGCTATGAGGCTTTGGCTGGAAGAGTCAGTAGGATTTGCTTCCTGCTGAAGACACTCTGCCCTCGGGAGCCCCATCCCCACTTTAATTCTAAAGAACAAGCAGAAGCATTAACAAGTATTTATCCCCGACCAAATTCTCAACAGTTGGAAAAATGCAGCCCACAGACAGCAATCTGAGCTCCAGGGAGGAAAAACACCCTTCTCTAGAAGTTCCCTCTTCTGGGAAACATTTACTGACTCCTTAGGAAGCTTGGGACCCCACCTCTTCTACTTTGAGTTGCTGTGCTGCTCGAGCTGACTGTTTTAGCACTGTGGCATTTAAGCTAAGGAGATTGCAGTGGGCAGATTGTCCCCTATGGGCCTCAGACAAAGACTGTGCATGGGTTAGAGAGCATCTGAATCCTCTCTGGACACTTACAGACTTAAGCCCCTGACAACTTGGGTCTGAGATACTGATGTCATGAGGAGAGCAGTGGTGTCTACCCCCCATAAATGTAATTGTGCTCCAGTGTTTCTAACCTTGTTTTTCCCTGCTTCCTCAAAACTGTGGGAATGAACAGAGCTGAACAGGTCCATCAGAAACAGAGAAAGACTCTTTTTCAGGTGTTTATTTAGCTTCTCCCCAGCACTGTCCCACCACAAACACAGCTCTGACCTTTCCTTATTTTACAAAGCAAAATCTTACTAAGCCTCTTAATTACAGCAGCCTCCACACACCAGTGAAGTTTAAGGGTGTGGCTTTGGCCACAACTCTAATTATGGCTTAGGGTTGTATTAGTTATTATTTGCTACAGCTTTCTGCTTTTCTGGCTCAGATGAGAGCTAAAGTGGCAAAAGCCACTGGAAAGAGGTTCATCCCGAGGGAATTTTTGGCCCAGAGAGAAACAGTGAGTACTAGAAAGCCTGTGAGTAAACCTGGAGAGGTTTGCCACCAGCCTTTGTAACAAGCCTGTGAATAATTTTTTACCTTATTTAGAATGGTTACAAATCTTGAGAAACTTTCCTGAATTCATACATTTAAGTTTGGCTTAAGGTTTTGTGAAAAGGAGAAATGTTTTTCCTGTAATATGTACTTGGTAGCTGGTAGGACCAGCTGTGAAATCCGTTTGGCCATTCCCAGCTTCTCTCATAAGGAGGCAGTGGTACATTGATAAGTTGCCTCTATGTAAAAAACCAATTTAAAAAAAACCTCTCAAAAAACCCCTAACACCCAGTTAGCAAAAGGTGAGAGTTTACTTTCAAAAAGGAAAAGTAAGGTAATACTTACAAAAAAGCTTTTCCACAATGACTTAATTCTGTGTCTGAAAATGAACATAAAATTGCTAATGCCTTCAAAGTGAGCAAAATTAGAATATCACCTAATGTCTTTGATAATCCTACCCCAAACATATTCCTTCTGGATAACAGCTGTACATTCATAAGCTCCACTTTTAAAACTTTGGAAAAAATAGGAGGATGAAAGAGGCTTTTTACCTCAGCAGTTGCAGCCCTCAGCTGAAGCCAAGATGCCTCTGCAGGAGATGGAAGGAAGAAAGATATTTCCTGCTCTTAGAGCTTGCATTTTAAGCAGTCAAGACCAACAACTGGCAAGGAGATTGTTCACTCAGGGCCATGGGTTGATGCTGAATCAAAATCCAAAGCCCCTCATGTGTCTAGTCCAGAGGCTTATGAGTGGCCAACCCAGGGAATTCTTCTCACTGCTCCTAACCACTGTGAGAAGAAACCTTTTCCTTTTTGCCTTGGGTGTTTCAATAAAAGTGAATGTACAGAAACTGAACTGGTTCTTTACATGACCCCATTGAAAGTGTAAGTTAGGTTGCTGTAAAAGTCTTTTTCTCCATTTTTATTCCAAAAAGATAGTAAAATAGGGTTTCCCACCATCCTTGAAGGCTGAATACTTCAGAACTTCAGAAGAAAAAACTTTTTGCCGTTTCTTTCCAAAACTTGAGAATCACCCCTTTTAGGGGCTTTCTATTTAGCTCAAAGGATTCCTTTTGCCAAGACACGTGGTTCTCTTGTCAGGTGCACAGCCACTTTGAGAAGGACTCCCTGTAACTCTTGTTCAACCTGTTTATGTTGCCTCCATAGAGATCAGAGGATTTTCAGGCTGCATGAGGATCACTTCGTGTGAGTTTCCCTTTCAGTATTTGGCCTTCTGCAGGAACTGGAAGTTATTGTGTTTTGTTTATTTGGAAACCTGGCTTAGGGACTGGTTCTGATCTGTTTTACACCGAGGTAAATCAGGAAAGCCACAAGGACGAGAGGCAGTACTTTCACGGAGAAGGACCAGAAATGCTCTCAGAATTTGATTCATCCCAGCCATGATATATTGAGAAGTCATGGGTCGTGTTGTGAAGTCCAAAAAAAGACTCGGAGTGAAAATGGATTTTTTAAGAGTTTCAGCTTTGCAGGGGAAGCTTAGTGAGGAGTCCAGAGAACCAGCTACACGTGCATGCATGTTGCAATAGCCTGGCCTGGAACAGCAACTCTACCAGGCACAAAGGGACTGCTATCCTGGGGGTGTCTGGTGAGTGTGCAGGGACTCCCAGCTCACACATAACCTCTTTGGCTACACCCATGCCAGCAAACCAAGTAGTGCCAGCACACAGACACGGGTACTGCTGCCCAGCCATCTCTGCTGATCCACTGCTGGTGTGCTGCACTGCTCAGGAAACCACGCAGTAAATACAGTCCCCTCCATATCTATATTATTAGGGTGTCCTGGGCTAGCTAGCTAGCATTTCTGGGCACTGTTCAAGGGAGAGCATAAGGCAGGGAATGTTCCCAGAAGTCAGGATTGATGAGTCCATGATGTTGAGGAGAGGTAAAGAGAGTTTAGCCATATGGATGCAAGCCAGTGCCTTTGCTCTCATTCTTGCTGCCTCTGCTATGTGGTAGATGTTTTTATTATCCATGAGAAAATTTCACAGGTATAGCACCCTAGATACTCTGAGGTAGTGATCCATACCAATTCTGTCATTAGGTCATTACCAGTTCTTAATAAACATTGCATTTTATATTTTAAATAGGGTCACTTTTGTTTGACAGAAAATGCTCTCCTTGGCTGCATGTAAACCTCATTACTAATAGCTAAGCTTCCTTTTTTTTTTTTTTTCTGAAAGTATGCAGCTGTTTCGATTGTTGTTAGGGCTGCATTTGGGGATTAGCACTTTTATTTCTGATTAAAATATCTACATGGTAATGTCATTGAAGCAATTGTTCCAAAGTAAATGCACTGGCTGTGGTTTTCATTATCAGGATAATCTTGCTCTCTCCCTCACACCCAAGCAGTGAAATCCTTCCCTCTCTAGCAATATAAAACCACATCAATGTGCACAGCAGATTTTAAACAATTTACTGCTCACTACCCATTAAACCATTTTACAAACAACAATGAAACAGGAAATAACAAAGCATGCCCTTTGAATTAATACTCAGGATAAAATACTCAGAGTTTCTTTGCAGTCCATAAACTGCTCCAGCTGTGTGTTCTCAGTTTATGGCATTTTAAGAACCATGCTCCTCAGCAAAATTGAAACCTTGTTCACCATTGGGGGCCTGTTGCATCTCCATGGGCTCTCCTGTACAGTGGATGTGGCAGAGGTGCCCCCTGCTTCTGCAGGATGCCAAAACCCAAGGTAACTCCCCTGCTGAAGGGAAGCCCTCGCAGCACAGGAGAAATATGGAATATTTATTTCCCCTCTGCAGTAAATACATATAAATCAGAGAAGAATCTGATGATACTGATGCTGCAGAGGGGAACCTTTTGGTGGGACGAGGCACCCCCTGGGCTGGGAATGGTGGAGGAGTACTGCCACCTCTTGGCTTGATCCTACAATGTCCCCGTCCAGGGAAAGACTGTGCAGTCATCCAAACAAGCAGCGCCTAGTGCTGTCTCCTAACCTAGTAGGGGGAAAAAAAAATTAAAATGTCTGTTCCATAGTTAAATAGCACTTGCACATGTGAACTTTTATTAGTGCTCACCGGTTTGGTTTCCCATCTACTGTGTCTGAGGCACTGTCCTAACAAAGTGCCTGAAAAAGACTTTAGGAATCATTATGTCACAGCAAGACCAAGCAGCAAATTCAGTGGATGTGAATCCCTCCAGCCTTTCAGCGCTGGCTTATCCGAAGGCAATGACATCCATGGGGAGATTTATGGTATGTTGTTATATGATGATGGAGCCCTTCCAAAGGAATAAATTACATATCAGCATAGCACTGATGCTAGGCAGGTAGTGATAGTCTCAGAGGGGACCCAACAACATCTTGCAAACAGCTGTGGTCATTTGTATGAGTTCCAGTTAACCTGTGGTGGGCTGGGAGATGAGGAGGGATCTATCTTTGCTTCTGGAAGTTAAGACAGTTTTGAGAGGAGATATTTCCAGACATTGGCATAGGAACTCTTCTCTTTTTTTCATGGAAAAGAGAAATTCCACAGTGCACTGTGCTGTTCTGCAAGCCATCAGCTGTCCAGCCCTAATTGTTTTCACTAAGAGCAGAGAAGATAGTAGGGCAAGAGCACAGTGATGAGGGCTCATTCTCTTTTTGCCATTTGACTTAGAGAACATCTTTGAATCTGGTTTTGTCCACATGCTTCAGCCTCCCCTGGTATTGAAAATCTGGCCACCTCCCTAAAGATCCTTGAGATGTACAGTCAAAAGAGTTGTAGTAATTTTCAAGAGCCACTATGCCAAGTCAGCTCCATGTTTTGGGTCCCCAACACGCCCAGGTCCTTCTGCTTAAAATCTGCTGTTTGCTTTTTGCCTGGCTGGAGAACACCGTCATGGATTACTTAATCTGGAGTGTCTGTGTTTACCAGTCCCTCAAAACACCTTTCTGAAGTGAGCTGAGAAATTGAATTAGACTTGTTTGGGCTTTTCTTTTTAAATAAGAGGACCTATATTGATGGTGAAATATTATAGAGCAGAGGTTTGTGCACTTTCCTTTTATTATTTTGGTTTTAGCTTTTCTGATTCTTGACAAATCCTTCAGGAGGGGTTTTGGTTTTGCGGAAGGACTCCAAGAGTTACTTGGTTTTTTCCTTCCCTTTAGGTAACAGTGTTATAAAAACCTGATCTCTGTGACTGTAAACAGGAAAAAAAAAAAGAGTATGTTGGGAAATGCAATAATAGTTTGTCAGAAAAAGCAAGCAAACCGTATCCTGAAGGCCCATAGATATTTGCCTTCCAAAACTGCCATGAAAATGAAACTTTTCAAGATGACAAGTACTTACCAGAGTGGAAATTAAAGCACTGAATGTCCACAACTTTACGCCCTATAATGAAGTAGGAAAGTCTTTGCAATCTCTTGTTCCTCAGAAATCATCCTTCTTACTTCTGAAACATTTTATGGTAGCACAATCTAATTGTAGATTTCCTGGTTTGTTTTGCCTGTTTGTATAAATAAAATTAGACTTTACAAAATATTTTTACATTCCTGTCAAGCTTACAGAGTAATTATAGCATTCAAAACTAAATTTTTGCAAGAACAGCTCTTGTATGTTGTAGAATCACTTGGCTCTGTGGTGCTGTGGAATATCTGCAATGTGCATGGATGCAGAACACGTTCAAGCAATTTTCCCAATATAAATACTTTGCAATAAAGAATGAGGCCCAACTTTCATGTTTGTGTGTCAGACATAGATCCACACTGTATATTGCCAAGCTTTTGTAGCATTTAAATATATGTACATATCTATGTATCTATCTATCTATCTATCTATCTATCTATCTATCTATCTATCTATCTATCTAATCTATCTATGTCTTAAGTGTACTAATTATCTAATGAAATATTCTCCCTCTTCCTATTCTCCCCACCTCAGGGCAGCTGTTTATAGCATGTACTGTGGTGAGGGAGGGCACACAGTTCACACCAGGAACAGGGTGTAAGCAAGGCAGCTATAAAAAAAAATGTCACTTTGTGACGGTTTCTCAAGTTTAATTGAGTTCTTAACAGGCACAGTAAAATGTGATGGTAACGTGATTGACAAAATTTGACAATATCTTTCTGAATTAAAGTGTATTTTGTTTCAGAGCAGATTAATTTTTACTCCTGTTTCACTCCTCCTCTGAAAATATCAAGAGAACTGGGAAAACAGTTCTGAAAAACTACAGTGCTTGTACTTTATCTTTCAGTTCTGGGAATAAAACTTTGGTCTTCTCTGCTCAGATGTGTGGTTACTTTTTTTTTAATAACAGAGGTTTCATCAGTAATCAGGGTGATGAAAGTGAAGTGATGGCCTCACCTACCAACTTCAGAAGGATTCTGTGATAAATTCATTTCTATAACATATTAGATAAAAGAAATTAGATATGTATTAGATAAAAGAAAACTTAATTCTGTCAAACATAACATTTTGAAAGTTTTTAGTTGCCTGATCAAGGGGTCACCCCTCTAAAGCAGATATTCTCTCATAGCTCCCAGTATATATATACCATCATTCTTTAGCCTAACCACCTGAGTTACTTCTGCTTCTTTCACTAGGCAAAGGGTGTTCCTCTCTACAAATACACTTACATACACACTCTGCCTGACTCTGGTTATTAAAACCAGAATAATTTTAATTTATAGATGTGCTTTTCTGCCACTTCAGGATTTTGCATCCCACTGAGCCTGAGCAGGAAATCCACAGTCAGGAGTCTCTGTGGCCAGAGATTCCACATGGTCCTGGTGCACTGCCAGGGAGGAAACCTGGCATGCAGCAGGGTGTGGATGGATCTCACAGCAGCACCTTCCTCACTCCTTGTGTCCCCAGCTTGAAAATCTGCAGTCTGTGCATGAAGAAGGAGAAAAATACCCTGAAGAGGTCATTGCATTTTTCCTTGCAGAGTTTCTGCCTGAACTGTTAAGGTTCAAGCATCTCTTGCTGTGTGCCTCCTTCCTAAGTGCCTATTCACATTAAGTAGCACACTTGAAGTCAGTGCTGTGCAATAGCATTTGTAAATTGCATGGTAAAAATCCTACAAAACCCTGGAGATCAGTATTCTTATTATTGCTTCTGAGTTAGAGGTGAGGGAATTAGCACAGCAAGGCTAATAGAGGCTCTGAAAGGCAGAGCCAAGTCATCTGTTGTTTTACTCCACCTCTAATTCTCCATTGTCCAGTGACTTTAGGTAGACTTCTTAGACTCCCTGGAGAAATAATTTGCATCCTCTGACCCCACCATCAGTGCATGCATGCTGGTGCTTCCCTGGCAAAGCAGGTGAGTTACCTTCTGCTCCCTCCTTTAAGGGCTGCAACCCAAATTTTCCCCTCTTCTCCACTGACTTAGTCTCTTCCTCTGCCCTCATCCCTAAACCACTCAAGTCAGTGAACTTATTCCACAGAGTCCTAAAATGGTACGTCATGGCCTAGGTTACGCTGTGCAAGCTTAGATCACACTAAAATAATAAATGCCAAGGAAGCCTTGTGGGAAAATGTTGATTGGAAAAAGATTTGGGGGCTGAGAGTGGATAGAGAAGGAATATTGGTTTTGCTGTAACTAGTAATCCACCTATGGGGAGCAGAAACTTCCTGCTGGGCTTGATCCTACCATTTCCTGAGCTGTCGCAAGGACACCTGAGACTCAGGTAAGTTCCTCTTCTTGGCCACTGCCATAAATCTGTGAAACCAAACACACAGGGATTCAGGGGCAGGACCTCCTGAATCATCAGCTCCAGTGCCTTGCTGACACAGGAAACCACGCCATACATTAACCTACAAATAAAAACACTGGAAAGACGTTGTTCAGCAGAACTCTTTACAGAAGGCACATATACAGCAAAAGAGAAACAAGGCAGCTGGTGAAAACAGCTCAGAAGGAGCTCCTGGCTCTGACACACTAGACCTCAGGAATTCTGTGGGCCATAGCCACTGAAATAAAATAGGACTATTTCATTTAGATTAAAAAATTAAAAAAAGCTGAGACATTGTCACCACTGCTGGTCCTTCAATGTCTTTTTTTTCTTATTTCAGTAAGGGTACTTCTTGTCTTCCAAAATTCAGAGGAAAAAATAACTCTAATGATGAAGTCCTGCAAAATGGAAGTTATGAAAAATTCCCTTGGCATCTCACAGAATTTCTCCTCTGGTAAAATCCTACTTTTCTTTTTTCTGAAGGATTCATACGAGAGGAGAAAATAATTACAGTGTCCTACAGCTGTAAGTATCAGACTGGTACAGCTTTACAGGAGGATGTCACATTTCTATTGTGTTTATTTATTTTCCTGATGATAAAGACAAAGTTTTATATGACTCAACTTGGATCACTGAGATACACAGTAGTTAACATTTGATGCTATTAAAAACAGAATTTCAATCACCTGGAAAAGTCCATTTAATTCCTGGAGATAGTCAGCTCTGCTGGTGACATGTGTGTTCTACAGTCTTTCTGTTATTTATGCCTCACCTTGTGTTTTCAGCTTCTTAATTAAAGTGGAAATTGAATGCACTTTTTTTAAAAAGATAACAAAGTGGAAATGATTAATGAAAAATTGCTGCAAGTATTGCCACTCTCTAAAACCACTTGATTTGGCTGTCACAGAGGACTTTCCAAAGGCTAAATTAGAAGGACAAAACAAAAGAGCATTGTACATTGAGACTGCACATGATAGTCTTCACCCTGGGGTCTAGGCAGATTAATTTCAGCATGAATTTATAATGCTTTAAGGATATACTGCTGTATTTATAGCAGTGTAATTAAAGGATCACTGAAGACTGATTTAGAAATATAGTAAAAATGAAACCTTGCAGGAGAGACTAAAACTTCAGAGAAAATAAGTCTTTCTTTCAAGGGACAGTTTGAGGGCTCTTTTCTCATTTTTTCCATATCCCAATTGTCTTGTTGCCTTCAGAAGCTTTGATACTTGGCCAATACTTGAGTGCAGAGTAATGAAAACAAGAAGAACTCTAAAATCCTGAGTCGTATCGTTTTGCAAATGCCTTTGAAATGTTTGGGGGCAGCATTTCTTCTTTCTAACTTATCTATTTTAGATGTTTGTACATAGCTGAATATAATTTGACTGAGTAATATTGTCTTATGGTTTAGGCTTTAGGGTCAGGGCAATTTATCAGTGTGCTCTGCATGATGTTCCTCTCACTGTATCCCGTCTGAGCATTACTGGAGCAAAGGAGAAGGGATCAGAAATGCTTGGACATTGGTTAAGTCTGATGCAACAGAAAGTAAATGTGAGGTTTTTTGTGTTTATGTATATTTACAGGCATTTGAATGGCTGCAAACTGCACTAATGCAACAATGCAACTACTGCACCTAATGTAACAATGTTCTAAAGACAGCCAAAATTCAGTCTTGTCTCAGCAGCAGATTTAAAGTCTTGTTCAAATGCAAGATTCATGGGGATTATATATACTGTACTATTAATACCTTTCTTTTTTTTTTCTTTTTTTTTTTTTTTGTAGAACTGGAGTCTGAGTCCATGACACTGCACCCTGAACACAAACACCAGCTTGGCTCTTAGTCATAGGTGCACCTTGTAGTAACAATAATCTAGTGGTGACAATGTACAAAGACAACATGAACTCTCACTCTTTCCCTGGGATGAGTTGGCAGGAAATTTGAAGAAGGCTACTATGGTTCAGATTCGACCATAAAGGACACAGGAAATATTTATTTAGAGTTAGGATTAGCACCTGCTCCTTCAGTGGTGTGGTAAGAACTCTGAAAGGTGCCATTCAGGAAATGAGTGGGTGGAGGTCTGGGAGGTGACTGGAAGGTCTGAGAGCTGGCAAGGAGCTCTTTGCTAAGGCCCTGTTTGTATTTGTGGGGGCACAAGCAAGTACAGGGTAACTCCCAAGGTCACTGTGTCTATAGAGGCCTTCACAGGATTTAAGCAAAATATTATTGACTTGAAGGGCAAGTTTCCAGTCCTCGTGAAGATCTCCTGCACAACCATTTCCAGGTGACCCACATCTGTCTGTCCTCAGAGAAGAGGCTGACAAGGTAATTTGTGATTCTCCTAAATCTGTGTACTGGTTTTCTCCTGGGGGTGGGGGCACAATGGACTGTTCCATCAGTCCATACTTGTCAACTCTCAAAAGAGTGCCTCCAGCTCTCCAACAGGAACTTTGGCTACACTGAAAAGAGGGAGTTAGCACTGCGAAGTCTTACATCAAAGAAGTTCTTATCTGGGGTAAAATTCTTTACAATAGTCCAGTAAAGAAAGGAAAAACTAAAAAATCTGGTGCAGAGTGCCTATAGAGTGAGTAAAGTTTTACAGGATCTGCTCACACTCATTTCCTTTCCTGGGATCCATTTTTCCTCATTTTAAGGGGCTACACTGTAGGTGTTTAAACTGGAGACAGTCAGGTAGTCACATCTGAGAGTTCTCTGAGATCCAGTTAGTTTATCATTGGAGTTCTGGGACATGTTTCACCTGATCCCAGACTCTAATGCCTATGTTGAAGAGACCTCTATTGACTGTGAAAGGAGTCTCAGTAACAAGCTTAGATTTATGTGTTTATTTTGTATATTGCTAAAGCTAGAGGAGATGTATCCTGGCCTCTGACCATGTACTCAAATTCTGAAAATGGATAGCCCCAGAAGACTATCAGATCATCTGAAGACAAGAGAAAGGAGTTGGGACCTGTGTTCAGGGATGGATTACAAATGTTAGCTTCCCAGCTCATATTCAAAGCACTTTAATACCGATTTTATTTGGCCTAGGTTTATAGATGTGGCTTCACCAAGCCCATATTTCCTTTTCATACTTTTCATGTCCATTGTGCATGGACAATTCATGTTCAGTACTTTGGCTTTGCAGGACTGACTCCTCCAAGACATCTGAAAAGGGGTGATCCCCTTCAGGAAAACGACAATTTACTCTTCCCATCACCAAATGAGAAGAAAAGACCGAATTAGGTTTCCCAAAAGCTGTGTTCAGCCTGTGCCCTGGGTCTGCCATCTGTGTGCTGGCCACCCTTTGAAGAAGAACACAAGGTACTCACTTTAACCATTATTGGTTTGTTTTAATGTTTTAATGGAGCTTGGGTTCTGTAAACAAGACAGGGCAATGTTTTCTTCTGGCAACCCACACATTTCGCAAGAGCTTCCACAGGCTCTACCAGGAGACAAACATGTAGGCAGGAGAGAAAGCAAACCCTCTTCAAATGGAGAGAATCCTTTCCTAATGACAAGCAGGGGGGAGTGCTTCTTCCCCAAGCACGTGGCAGGGACATGCTGGAGGGTGAGATGGCTTTGCTGAGGGAGAAATCCAGGTGGAATTTTTTACCGAGCTGCTCTGCTGAGCAACTCTACAATAAAGCATTTGTTTTGGGGATACTCACTATCTCAGTCATTCCTGTGAACTGTTATTCCAAGAGCAGAAACACAAACCATGCCTTACAGAATTAGACCCAATGTGGCCCAGTAAAATGTTTTAACAGTGCTTCTTCATGAGCTACTCTTTTTTTTCCCACATATTCCATTTAATTGCTGTTTCCTCTCAGTGTCCATCAGGAAATTCAGAGACCAGAACTGTGCCCTCCCTGCTGCAGATGTTGGGCAAAGCTGCCAGAACATGCTAGGGAATCCTGGTGGCAAGAGTGACCAGAAAAGAAGATTGAGTGGCAAACAGCTGTGCAGGTGCATAATAACTCTCATTTGAAAATTTTGGTGTGGTTCTCTTGTGGCTGCCTTCTTTAAGCAGCCAGCAAGCTACTCATTAAACCAAAACCTCATGGCTTAGGCTGTGGACATCTAGCTCTTACCATGCCTGTGGAAGAGGCTGCTGCTTCTGCCTGCTGGAGGTTGTTGCCCCTACAGCTGATAAATTGCATGTATGAGTACATCTTACCCTGTAAAAGTTAAGATGTTCTGGATGGGCAAAGACTGATCATTAAATCTGAACTCCTGTCCCATCACTACAGTACCCAAGTTGAAGGTTATTGCTCCATAGTCAGAATAACATTAGCTTAAAAATGGTTAGCTGCATAGCAGGGAAACAACAATAGAGGCAAACACCAAGAGATGTGGAATTTATCTGCTACAGTAGTCAAATATTTGCCTTCAAAAACTGCATTAAGAAATCTAATTCTGTGGTACAGAATTAGCCACCAAGAAGACAAGAAAAGCCTATGTATTCAAGATTTACTCAAGTCCTAAAATATATGACTCCATTTAGACTTCAGAGCTTAAAATTCAGGACTTAACAAGACTTGGATACCCTCTTCTTACAATTAAAAAAAAAATTATGGTATGTAGTGGTTTCTTTTTCTTAGTGTTTGTTTTCTTTTATTATACCACATAAATCCATTCTTAAATAGAGCTGGTCAATAAGATGCAAGAAATTCTTCTCCTCCAAAATCTCTGGCCAACCACCACACCCAGCTCCACTACAACCCAGCTCCCAAACAAAATGCCTGTTATGTGTTGGGGATAGTATTTTCTCCTGCTACTTGCAACAGGTTCCCACAAAGAGTAGTGCACCTCAGCTATGACACAGGATTTCATCACACAGTGATCAGTGTTCTCAGTCAAAAAAGCACTTCCTTATAAAACTATAGGATATCAGGACCATCTGGAGACCCCCATTATTAAGGTGCAATAAAATATACTTTAAATTTATATTGTGACATTGTGCTTATTAAAGCTCAGTTCTTTCAACAGACGTATAAACCAATAATTTTACTTGTGTTAAATATTCCCCAAAGAAAAGTAAATTGACCTCCTCAGGGACTTTTCAAGGATTAGAAAAATGTCCTTTCAGTATCTGTTTTCCATTATTGTAATTACAGAGGGTGATGATAATCCTTTCAGCATTATTGTTTCGACATGTGCATGATTTATAGTCGGACATGTAAGTCTATTTGATGCCGTTGTTGAGAGCAGGGCATTGTATCAGAGATAAAAGGAATGAAACAGACATGTAATCTGATAACTAACTTTACTTGTGAGGGGAATAAAAATGTGGTCTTATTTAACATGATTATAAATAACTGCTTAAATTTCCAGTCATCAGTGGAGTGTAAATGCTCCAAGAGGAATACTGTAAATAAACAATCTCAAAAGAGGGTATTCAGATCAGCTGATAATATTCCAGTGAAGGGACAAAGAGTTTCTGCTTTGCACTCTGTCACTGGGTCCTGCTGAAACTCCTTAGACAGGCAAAATACTCAAGGTGATCAACAGGAAGTTCACATAAACCAACAGAATAGTCTTTTAAAAGCATCCCTGCTGAATTAAAACCACCTCTGTGAGGTGGAAGGGGGACTCTGGTGAATGTGCCTACCCAGCTGCTTGTACATGCCAGCAGGATGAGCTGCTTCAGTGACAGAACAGCTTGTGCACAGAAGTCATTTTCTGTTCCTGGGACCTGCAGCAACCCCTGCTGAAAATTGTTCCACACTACAATGAGGTTGGATTTGCTTGCCATGGTGGCAGTGAATTCCAACACCAGCCTACCCAGAGCCCTCTGGAGAAGGAAGAAAACAAGTCAGGTATCCCAGTTCTCTGGGAGGTGTGGTTAGGTGTGGTTCTGGGCAGGAGTTTTACGTGGCCACAGGCACAAGTCTGCAGCCAAGCTGGCCACCTTCAGCTCCTCTTGGAGACTGTGCTGAGATGTTGGCACCTGCAGGGCCTCGTGCTTGGGGATGAGATGAGCTGTGTCCTGGAAGGCCCTACTGATCTCCAGGGTCTATGGGATTTGTATGAGGGGACTGTGCTAGAAACATCAAAAGGTAGCTAAGCTGAGACCAACACACTTGCAGCGCTTGACAGAAACCAGTTTTGACTTTATAATGCTGGAGATGCTCAATTTTTCCTACTCATGTAATTTTTTTTTTTTTTTTTTGAGTAATGTAGATAGTGGCATGGAGATCCTTTTTAGTCTGGAAATACTGGAATACAAAGGCAATCAGGAACATCAGTCCATAATTATTTTAAAATGTATTTATCAAAATATGTTGAATCCTGGTACAGATACCCTTGCTTAGTAAAATGACCCTTTCTTACAAAGAAGTAGTTTATCTGGTTTCTGTTAATTTATCTCAGAAATTAAATTTTTTAACTGAAAGGAAAAAGCTCAGATTCTACCAAACATTAAAAATACGTAGACTGAATATAGTTTAGGAAACACAGGATGACAAAGCTGATGAGAGAAACCCAAAGTTCTGCATCTCAGCACTACGCTGAGCTATTTTCTCAGAGACCTAATTTAATTTAATTTCCCTGTATAACTGGACCATATACTTAAATGACAGTCACCATTACTGCTCCACGGATGAGTCTGAGCCTTTCTGATAAATCTAGTCGAGTCACTACTTGGTGCCATGCTGGCTGACACCACCTGGAAAGTATAAGCTATTAGCCACTTTTATTTGGAATTTGGCTGAAAAATTACTGATGTAATTATTTCCACTACAAATATTAATTTATTTAAATCAGATTTTTTACAGAAAGTTTTAACCAGGTAATTTTAAAAATGGAGAATTTATCCCTGAAAGAAAATCCTATGAAAAAGAAGCTTTTGTCATTCATAATATTTCACTTTGATAAAATCATAATAACTTGATTCACTTAGCTTTTTTCTGTATGTGACATGAAATACCTCAGTATTTTAAAATTATCCCAGAGCAAAAAAGGGAAATAGAACATTAGCTGATATTTACTAAACCATCAGAATATTTATTCTCTTTTGAAACCTTGGGAACAAAAAATATTTCAGCAAAAGACAACCCAGTTTGTCACAGGAGTTCCATTGAAGAGTCTTACAGTCTGGCAGCAACTCTTTGTCCAGGTACTATATACAAACTTCTCTTCTGTATTTGAAATTCCATGTGAAAAATCTTTGAGAATGGGATCTAGGGAGGAATAGAGTTGAATGTGCATTATTTCATCCTCTTTTCCACTATAATGAAACACTGATACATTCTATTAAAAAATGCACTTCTCCATGTGTCAGGATATCAAAAAGATATTTCCATCATCAGTTGCAATATTTATTTAATTAACTCAAGAGGGAGGTTTAATAGTTATGGCTAATCTATAAATAGATATATTTCTTTTTTTTAAATAGTGAATTGTGTTCTTGAACTTGTCCCGAAAGCAGCTGTGTATTTGACCCACAGCAGCAACAACAAACAGTACTCATGCTATCAGAGTAATGGATCATTTTAAAGAGCCTGGAAATGATTAAACAGGGGTGCTGCTGCATGCAGTCTTTAATTGATTGATTTGAGTTTGCGGTCAGAAAATGACTGTCAGCTACAGCTTATCTATAATTATCAGTAATCAAAACCAGGTTTTTCTCTCTTCCTAATGCTGTAATGCTCTTTCACTGCTCGTGACATATGTGCAGCTCAGGCATGCATCTGCTGTTGCCTCGTAGTGTTAGACTGAACAGCACCATGCTCTGAAAAAGAAATACCTTTGTGCCTCTGAAAAAATCACTGTGAGCAAAGAGGAGAGAAAGTGGCAGAGAAAGGTCTGAGGTTTCGAATATTCTCTTCACATTGTTCTGATTATAAGAGGACAGCAGAGAAAAATCATGTTCTTTCTTCCCCCCCCCTCACCCCCCCACCTTGTTTCTGTACTGGAAGAAGAACAATCAGATTTTTCCTGGAGCAAATTTTATTCCCTACCTTTTAAGAGAAACAAGAAAATCATCCCTTTGTATTGAGCATCCCTTCTGGAGTCATTAGAAGGACATTTGCTTTTGAGGGAGGCCCCTGAGGATTGCTCTGAAACCCGGTTTGATTGCAAAGCCTGAACAAGATGCTCACTCTGCTAAAGCTACTGAGAGCTGTCATCAATATTCCTGTTGTTCCAGAAACTGAAGTGGCTTCCCTGACATTTGTCTTACATATCTTGAGAGGACTGATGCACATCAGGCTGAAGGGATGAGCCCGTTTCTGATAACTCCCATTGGATGCTTTATAGATGTTGAGAAGAGGGAAAAATTGGAACAAACTGCTTTTGAAAAAAAAAAATCAACCTGCTGAAATCACATTCAGTTTAGAGAATTCAAGTTACTTGGTCACCTAATTCCAGAGAAGAATTAAGGCTGTAAAGACTAAGTGATGGAAGATGCTACCTGCATCCAGAGGTAGGAGAATAGAAGCTGGTTAGGGTGTAAGCACCGTTACTTTGCATCCTGCTTTTTTGGCAATGATTTTAGACAACTTGCAACTCAATTTGTTTGTCATTGTGTACCCTGCTATAAGGCCAAATTCCTGGGACTCCAGCTCAAGGAGTAGCTGATCATGCTCCCATTTGACTTCCTCTCACTGCTGACCACAATGGGATTAATTTCAACAACAAGGGAGAAGCACATGAGTGTTGGCATGTGCAACAGTCAAGGTAGAAAACACAAATCCATTTTTTCTGGTACATTTCTTGGTAGCAAAAAGCAGGGAAACTCAAAGAAGGGGAGGGTTTCTGTTTTTTCAGTAGAAAGAAAGGATAAAAATCAAAGTCAGGGAAGATGGTAGTGCTGAAAATGGGATAAAACAGATTATGTTCTTCCTATGTGTCTGGTACATCCTGCCTACTGGTGGTCATCAGGTAAGTAATTCAGTGAAAGATAAAAGCTGAAGACATAGAAGGTCTCTCTAGAAAATGTATTTTCAAAAGCAGCCTACCCCTTTAATGTCTATCTAATCCCAGTTAGGTTTTTTTAGATGTCTGGAAAGGGTAGATCTCATTAAATCAAGATGAGTTAAAAAATAATCTTCTTCATCAGATCAGTCATGAGAGTGTGTGGATACAAGTTGCATATATAAAGCAATACACTTATTCTATTTGTTAAGGAAGAGATAGATAGTATTTTGTTTTCAATTTTTGCATGCTTTCATCAGTCACCTTGGTGCAGATACCTAAAGAATCTCCTGTATTTTTCCATAGGCCTCTCTACAGTCTTTTGAGCAAGCATCCCATAGATGTGCTTTATAAAGAGGAAACATCATCTCCTGCTAGCTCGTGCTGGCAGAGCCATGTATGCCTGCACGCTGCTCCTCTCCAGAACATGGAGATTCTGCCTGCACTTCCCATTTTTGGATTTATGTGCTGAAACTGCAGAGCCCTTGCTCATCTTTCAGCACGCGAGCTCTCTCGCAGAAACTTTCCGACGCAATTGTGGGGAAAGATAGTACGGACCATGCTGGGCAAGGGCCTGAGCAACCAGAGCCAAAGTGCTGGGGCCAAACAGCTCTCACCAATCAGAGACATTTGCAGTCCAGAGCAGCATCCTGCAGCTCTGGGATTTCTACTGGATCTCCTGCTCCTAGTCAAAATCCAACAGCAGCAGCTCCACATGCTTCCTCTCTTCTCAGAGTGGGCAGGAAGAGCTGAAGCAGGTGATGTGTGTTCCTCATTTGCCTTGCTACCTGTAAAATGAATGATCAATATCACCACAGCTTTTGGGTTTCTTTTTTTAAGAAAATCCTTATAGCAGAAAATAATGGGGAAATGAAAAAATAATTGGGAAAGGCATATTTGTGCTTTGATACCTGCAGAGGGAAGATTCCTGCTGTTCCATCATTTCCCTTGATTTTCAGGGAGGTGTTGCATTGCACTGGATGAAAACACTACCTACAGGAAAAATGTTAATGTGCTGAAGAGTAGTTGCCAATGGAAAAAATATTTTGGCCCCTTTTGAATTTCTATCTGAAAAGTACTTCAGGGAACCAGAGTTGACAGGATGATAAAATTCTACTGCAGTTTTGAGACTAAAAGTGCAAGTTGGCACACAGTGATCCCCTTTCTTAATCAGTTCAAGATGGACTTGGAAGGGGCTCATCTTGGTCTTCCATGTCTTGCACAGAGAGAATATGTAGAACCAAGCTTAAATTTCACCTCTGGTGTTCTCAGGTGACCATGTGCTCCACTGAAAAACTGACTACAGTGCTGGCATGTTCTGTCATCTGAAATGCAAACTGCGTGCTGGTGGGATGATTTGAACCTTGTTAAGAAAGAAATTAGCTGGGTCTGTTACACCCAGAAGCAAAACTGGAAGAAAATGGACCCCCGGAGTGGCAGAGGAGTACAATTAGTGACAACCAGAACTGCTGCAGCTTCTTAGGATGCAGCACCTGCCTTTGGGTGGAGTGGGAGGTGAAACTGGGATGGGTGAACTTGTGCTGTATCAGACGCAGCTGGTACACACATTGTGTCCCCAGAAGCGGAATTTTCCATGGAAGCTGCACAGTGCTGTGCTGATGGCTATTGCTAAGGGTCAGCACCTGAACTAACACCCACCAAAAGCAAGAGAAACCCTCCTGCTGATGCCAACACTGCTGGAGCATCTCCTGGGAGTTTACATCGAATAAGAAAGGATGCATCTCCTCTGATTGCTGAAGAGATGACAGAAAAGCAATAAAGGTCCATGGCTTCATAATTTACAACAAAAAACTGTTACTTGTGCTCATTTAATCTACCACCCTGTACATTGTAAACTGCAGGATTTCTTTAAAATCCCTGGTTTGCATTTCAGCTTCACTCCTCAAAGAACAGTAGCTTTATTTAATTATTCACTTTAGCTAAGCTCGCTGTAAAGGTCTGTTTCTGGTCTGTTTGGTATAACTCATCTTCAAATTGATTGCTTCTCTGAAGCCTAAAATCTCCTCAGGAACACTTCATAGCTTCATTTTCCATAATGTTATTGACTAACTTTCCCAGAATTCCCAAGACCTCAGAGACTTTTATATTACATTTTGGTTTATTTTTGTGTCTTATTGCAGGCTGTTTTCTTATATTTCTCTGTATGGAGAGGCAAGCTCCCACACAAAGAAACCCACAGACCACAGTAACCTCTTGGACGGGGGGAAAAAATTCTCCAGCTGTTATATCCATTTTTGGAAAGTGCATATGAACTACTCCTAATCTGAGTTCATCCAAAACTATTTTTGAAGTCTAGCTGTCAGCATTTTTGTCTCAGCAATATTTGTGTTCCTCTCTGGAAGTCACTAAACTTGGACATTGTGGCATTAAACTTACAAAAAGAGGAGTCAAAAACATTTGTGTTAAGTTGAATGTACTTTTTAAATGGGAATAAAGCTAGGGAGAGCTTATCTAAGAAAATAAGTCATGGACTCATTATATCCTTGATTTTCTTATCTCTCATTGTAAAATAAGTTAGATGACAGTTTTGGTTTTTAGCCTTTTCTATATATGAGTCTGCACATTTAATTTTTCTGTTAGTCATGTCCATAAAATGTAGGATGAGAGCACATTGGCTTCAAGGGCTGAGTTGCTACTTTTATTTCTGAACAGAGCTGATCTGACTTAGTCAAGACAACCAGAACAAGTATCTGTATGTTTGCCACCAAATTAGACCTCCAAAAAAATGTCTCTGCCATTTGCTAATCCTCTCCAGTTCTGCATCCTGACAAGCTCTTGGGAGAGTTTCTTTTGTTCCCTGTGGGTCCCATTGGCCCAGGACCTCTGTTATTGATACATGAAGGTCACTTTCCTTTAGTGGTCTGGATGGTGACAGTCCAGAAATGTTCATAATGGTCATAATTTGTATTTTCCAATCTCCTCCTTTCCTGAAAGAGCCCCATACATTCCCAAGTAAGCTGTTCACTCCAGTATTTTTGCTATTTCTTTTTCAGGGTCAGAGATATTAACAATAGAGGTTTTAAACTATTCAATCAAAAAGGAGAGGAAGATATAACATGTTTCAACAATTACTGAAAATTTTTACAAATAAAATAAATCTTTCATAGTATTTCTTTTGAATGCTCTACATATTTTGATCAATCAATGCCAACTGTTAATGATTATTATGTCTGTTTGGAATCTTTTCTCATGTAGGCCCTTATTGTGTTTACAATTCTTTTTTATTTTCTCACTAAAACTCTCAACAGTGAGAATCATATTCTTCAGCAGAAAGTTACAAAATATCAGCTTTCAGATCTGCTGCAGTATAAAAAAAGTTCATAAATACTGTGGAAAACTCATTTTTTCTTGAGGAATACTCATATAAAATGACATTATCTATATATTCTCTCATACAAAGTGAGCTAAAATCTTACTATTTGCACTTGATGATAATGTGGGTATATAAATAATAATGATCAGTAAAACCTCAAAAAACTTCAGAGGTTTGTAAAAGGGGCCTCTTCATCCCAATTGAGCATGTTCTAATATTGGTTTCCTGGTATGATCTATCTGACAAAGACAAAAAAAAAATAAAAATCCAAGATTTACTATCTCCTCTTAAAATAAATCTTGCCTTCTAAATATCAAAGATTATTTTCCCATGAAATGAGACTCATGTGCTGCAAACATTGTTTCACAAAAACACTGGAAAAGTTAGAAGTAGAGGTTACATGTACATTCCTCTGCATATTCTATAACCACATCAGTCACTTGCTGAACAGTGATCCTGGGACAAAACTTCATAATATCACCTCTTTACAGGAGCAACATCACAGGCAAACAAAAAGAATTACAAAAAATTTAAAGCTTATAGGCAGCACCTTACTAATCATAGCAAATAGCTTGCAATTCTATTAAAATCTTGGAAGCAGACACTGGTAGCAATTATGATAAAAATGAGGAAACGTGATATTCTACTAACATTTTGGTGTTATAAGGTTTGCCCAGTTAACAAAGGAAGCTATGTAGGATCACCTGGAAGAGGTTATACAAGTTGTCATTCTGCCTAGAGATGGTTTTAACACACTCTTTGGTAAAGTCAGACTGACATAGAAAATGAACAAGACTTGACAAACTATTTGCTAAGACTACTGAGTACAGGAGGCTGCTCACTACCTTGTAAAAATTTTTCATTTAAAGTGCTATTAAAAGATCAGGTCCAGAAATGAAAACAGAAAATAAGTTGAGGATAAGAGTGATATTTGGGACAGTATTCTTTGTATATGCACATAGGTCTACCTTAAAATCCTCCGCTTATCTTCCTTCTATTCAATTTAAATGCATCCATAACATGGGTTCAGGCAAACACCAGCTGGTTTTCCATACAATTAAAGGATAGCCTAAAATAATTAGGCATTTGGAAAAAGGTTGGGGTCTTTGGTTAGGCTGCTAGAGTCAGATAGAACTTCTTTTTTCTTCTTTTTTTCTTTAAAATCCAGTGCTTTATGAAAGCTCTAAAGAAAGATTGATTCGTTAGCAGCAAGAAGCAGTATAGCCCATAATCTTGTAGGAAAGATAGTGCCCTATCTAGTTCAGAAAATGAAGAGGAACTGCTTTCAAAAAGCTTATTCTTTAATGTATGTTATTCCTTCTGCAGGGACCAAGTGGAATTTATTATCCTTCAACACACTGAGCCTTTCTTTTCAGAAAAGAGGATGAGAGAAACTAGTTAACTTGCTTATTCTAGATGGACCTTTCAAGGACATTTAATAGCTGCAAATGTTTGGCTATGACATTGTAATCCATAATTATAAATATTGAACTTAGTCCAAAACATGAAAGTTCAATAATAATAGTGACTATACCCAACAGTTACATTCTGCAGCTCATCTACACAGCAAAGTGTTCTTTGCAGTGGGGACATCCAGGAACTTCACATTACAAATAGGGAAATGGGAGCAGGAGAAGCAGAAGAACTTCCAAAGAAAGATAATTGGGCAACTTTGATTGCTTGCCTTTATTTTTTCACCTTTTATACAGTATCCACCAAAATAGACTTGTCTGTAGAGCTTGGATATTCTCATTTCACTGAACTGCACAGGTAATTAAAAGAAAGAGAGGAGATAGAGAATTTTATAAAATTTTTTTCTTTTTTGGCAGTTTGGACTCAAACTTGAAAAATTAAGCAGAGTTCTCAAGGCATTTCCTCTTTTCAAATTTCAACAAACATATTTTTAACTCTATTCTTCAGGGATTTTACTCCCGAGCTATGACATTTCACAGCCTAGTACAGCTGTCATTAATTAATGCTTTAGATCTCCTACAGTACTCTAAATTACAAGATCTGTGGAACATAACCCAGCCTTAGAGACAGCAACATAAAACACCTACATTATCACAAAACATCCTTTTATTTTCCATTTATCAGCAGTTAAACCCAGCAAGATGCTTACCCAAGTCCAATTCAATTGCTTACAGAAGACATTCGGGTCTCTAATGATTAGCATCTGATTCCTTTTACAACCATCAAAATGCACTTAAAACATTAAAATGGAAATTTCATTTTACCTAGGATTTGAGGTAAGATAGGCACAGAAACCATTTAAGTTCTGCAAGGATAGATATATAAGCTGTGGAAATAAAAAGCTACCACTAAAAGGTCCCAACTTTTTCTTTAAAGAAAGAGGAAATATGTACCAAACATTTTTCAAACTCATTGCCTTTTTATCTGATGGTGAACTCCAGATCACTTCATTTGAGGATCCAATTAATCAGGAATGCCATGTGTTCTACTGCTGAAAGGTTTGTTCCTGATTCAAGAAAATAATGGAATGTCAAAGAGTGGTAAGCAAGCTCAGCTCCTGAAAGCTAAAAATATACAACTCTTATTTTACCAGTGATTTCTGCTCAGTCAAGGGTGAGCATAAGAGAATTAAATTACTTCTGTATAATATCATAAGCTGGTTTTTTGGGGGTTTTTAGCAGATCCTTAAGGGCAACCCCACCACATAAATATGTCTCCTGTACTTGGTGTAATGGAACCCAGGCCAGGGTAAGTCCAGTGCTCCCCAACACCTGGTTTTCTGGGCTATTCATAGAGATGATCTTTGAAGCAGCATTAATATGACCCATTTTAGAGTGACTGAGAATTTGGCCCAACTTCCTCACCCCTCCCAGAGCTGCAGTTGTTAAAGTTTCGAGTAATGGAATCCAGTAGCATGAAATAGGACATTTATTTTGCTTAGACACACACACACTCTCACACACATGGTCATCATAATTTCCTATGACATGTAAGAAAAGAAAACTCTCATACATAATATTCTAAAGGTTGAATATTTGGCTACCGACTTTTTCCAAAATAACTATTAAAGTTGTAATCGAAAGTGTTCCAGGCCACAGGGTTGGGTGGTTAAATTACACACTGAGGGGGAGATGGGCTGTGAACACTCAATGTGAGCTTTATTTACTCCAAAAATTCTTTCATTAGGAAAACCCAAGACAGGCAACTCAAATTTGTAATAAGAAAGTGCTTTTTTTTTTCTATTGAATTGACCATTTTGGAAACTCAAAGGGTTCCAAGCATACTATTAATTTTTTACAATGTCAGCATGCTTTTTATAAACTGTTTGGGGTTTTTTTTTCTGAATTTTAACAGTCATCCATTTTGGAAATATTTTATACCCCAGAGGAAAAGTTTTGCTTTCCCTGAAGTGGGGAACAGTATCATATTTAAGCCATATGATCTATTTTTAAAAACGCTGTAAATATGGAATGAGCTCTTTCCAAATTGTTCACATTATAAACAGCACCTAGCAAGGGCTGTGTTTGGTTTTGTTCTTAAAGGGGATTTCTTTCCTGGATTTCCTATGCAAGTGTCAGAGTGAAGGCTCAGCACTGCCTCAGCTCTGTGTGGGCTGGGAGGACCCTGGCACAGTGGGCCACGGGAGTGGACATGCCTCCATTTCCTTGTGGCTGCCTCTGCAAGTGACCCAGAGCCCACTGAAGCCTTTCAGCAGCTTTTCCAGCAAGCACAGTGAGCTCTGATCAAGCCATCTGCACAGACAGACAGTCAGGGTAGGCGCTCCGGCAGACAGCGAGTCGGGAGAAATTGGGTCTGTCCCTTGGCACTGACTGTGCTCCCATTTTTGCAGTATAACTTTGGCCAGCCATCCTGAGTCACAAATGTGGTTTAAAATGTGGAGGGATGGGCAGAATCCAATGGGATGAAGTTCAATAAGTCCAAGTGCAGTGTCCTGCAGTTTGGCCACAGTAACCCCCTGCAACGTTATAAGCTAGGGACGGTGTGGCTGGACAGTGCTCAAGTGGAAAGGGACCTGGGGGTGCTGGTTGACAGTCGGCTGAACATGAGCCAGCAGTGTGCCCAGG
>VYXF01006516.1:60046-86449 GCA_013397295.1 Polioptila caerulea | reverse complement strand
GGGCAACAACAGACAGAACAAGAGGACACAGTCTCAAGCTGTGCCAAGGGAGATACAGGCTAGAATTAAGGAGGAAGTTTTTCACAGAAAGAGTGGTCAGATACTGGAATCATCTACCCAGGGAGGTGGTGGAGTCACCATCCCTCGATGTGTTCAAAAAAAGGCTGGATGTGGCACTTGGTGCCATGATCTAGTTGAGGTGTTAGAACATGGGTTGGACTCGATGATCTTAAAGGTCTCTTCCAACCTAGAAATTCTGTAATTCTGTAATTCTGCAAAACATGTCTATCAATTGTTTCCTCCCTTTCTTCCCTGAACCATCTCAACCTGAAGAAAAGCATGGAGGATATTATTCTGAATCTGTGGGTTTGAAAGGTCACACCTTTATAACCTACCCTATTACAGCTGAAATAAAAACACAAGTTCTGCTGTCTTTCAAAACTCACTGAGTCTTTCAAGAGGTTCTCTTCCCATCTCATTCGTATTATTCAATACTTTCAACTTTGAATATTTCAAAGACAATGTTCTAATGCCATGTTACAAATAAATTACAGCTATTCCCTGTTTTTCAGGTTTTCTTTGTTGCCTTTTAAGGTAGGCTGATGGTAACCAGAATTCTTAGAGGAAGATAATCAGTCTTTTTCTAACTGCCTCCACCACCTCCAAAACAGATTAAACCACATTCCCAGAGTGAGCAATTGCACACAAAGAGCACGAGCTGCAGGAAAGGAGCTGGCTAGTCATGCTGGGGTTTGTTGGAGAGCAATGCAGCTCTGCCAGGCTGCCTCCAAGCATTTCTGGGTTTTAGACTTCCCACTTGCATGTTGCCTCTACCCTTGCCACAATTTAACAGGGAGATGAGTCCTCATCTTTGACACAGAACTTCTTTACCAGACTTTTTATTTTATTTTATTTTATTTTATTTTATTTTATTTTATTTTATTTTATTTTATTTTATTTTATTTTATTTTTCTTTTTTTTATTTAGAAGTGGCATATAAAAGGCACAGCCTGGCAAAGGGATAGAGCTGGAGAATTCAGTAGCTCTCCAGAGAAATCAGTTACAGGCCTGGGACTATTCACTAGCAACCCAAAGGAATTAATCTCCTCCTTTCACATAAACAAGCCTTACACAGAGCCTAGGTAATAACATAATTACAACCACACTTCACATACACATTACCATCTGCCCTTCTCTGCTCTGACAGCAGTTCTTCCTCAGGGTTATGTGAAAAGGAAAAACACCATTAGCAGAGAACAAAAACATATCAGTAAAGAATAATGCGTGTTTCCTTATTAGAGAGCCTCTGTCCTCTCCTCCCTCTTTATTCCAGTACATACAGAACTATAAAACACAGAAATGTTCACAGGATATTAAGTATTAAAGTGCTGATGTCAGCAAGCCAACAAAAATGCAAAGGACAATATACAGAAGTGTTACTGGGACTACCACTGTAAAGTATTCATTTTATGGCAGATTTTAAAGTTAACCCAAAGAATGGCAAGCACATAAATTTTTGGATTAACTAAATCACATTAGTTCCATACATTCTGCTCCACCAGAAACAATTTCTTAGCACCATCAGGCGGAAATTCGGCTGAGTCCTGACATATTTACAATAAGCACCAACAGCCTTTATGATTTGATATTCTTCTTCACCACCTTGCAAACAACATGCATATTTCATAATGTTCACCAGGCCCAGACAGGCATGGAGACAAGAAACTGGTAATATATATATATGTAAAAAGTTATTCAGTCAGTAACATTCATACCCTGAAATTTCTTCCAGGTTATTTTACCAGCTAGATTTCTCCCTTGTTCTCAGGGAAATAGCAAAATCCCTGTTTGCCTTTGACATCAGGAACTTGTTTACTACCATTCCAAATTTTACATGATGTCATTGATAGTGTATTGTCATTATAGGCATGACACCAGGCATTCTCACAAAGGAGTTTGTGTATATGGGCATGGGAATGTGTGTGTATGTGTGAGACAGAGACAGAAAACATGCATGCAGTCTTTTAAGAGCAAACAAACTGGGAATCCTGGCATTTTCAATCCCTGAAGTGTGTGCAGTGCACAAGGAGTGACCTGCGGGCGAGTTGATGTAGAAACAGCACATTCCTCACTCTTTCCTAGAAAAATCCTGCCAAAAACCTTACTAAATGGTGCAGAACACTTTTTTTACAATTGGCCCCCAAGGAGTCACAAGTAAGAAACAAAGAGACAAAGGAAGGTAGAAAGAAAGCATCTATGCATTGCATGTTCAAAAGTGCATTTATGAAAAATAAAAAAGGAAGGAGGGTGGGGGAAGAGAGGTTTACAGTTTGGCCATTTTATCCCTTGAGTGCCATTTAATGTTCCAGGCTGTGTGTATTTGGGACTGTGCCAGGTGTTTCATGTCCTTTCCATGGTGTTGCTGAACATTCCTGCTAATGGCCAGATCCTCTCAGACCCAAACCTGCTGACTCTTCCAGGTAAGAAATAACATTCAAGAAGGTGTTAGTGATGTAGGCTGAGCAGAAGTGCTGCAACACAGGATCTGGGCAGAACAAGCTCACCCCTCAACTCACTGCTGAAGAACTAAAATTTTGATGAGGAAGATTGGAAGATCAGATCCTGCTGCACAGCACATACATCCTCAGCAGCCTTTTTCTTACTTAAAGGGGGTCATATGGACCGTGAGGAACACTACCAATGTTTCTATGGAGGGATTCAGACCTTAGGCTCAGCATAGTCTTCAAAGGTTTAAGGAAAAAAACCCACTCTATAAAGCAACAAACTGGGCATTGACCTGCTGACTGACCACCAGACTGCACCTGACTCTTAAGTATCATTTTGTGTTTGAGCTCCTCAGGTCTCTGCTGTTCCCTTACCACAATGTTTCTTAGGTTCTGTTTAATGTGGGGAAAGCACATTAGACTCAGTCTGCAAGGTAAAGGTAAATGCAGTTCTCTCCCATGGAAGAGTTGAACAATTCCTGAACCCACAGCAAACATGTTCCTTGCATATACATTTCAAAACATGTTGTGATGGTCTTGTTGCTTCCCCTAAACAGCTGGACACAGTTCACTTAATAACCTCTCTCCCTACAAAGTGCTTAATGTCTCATGATAATCTGACTTTTTTCTTTGTTGCTTTAACTTTTACTGTAGTGGCCTAAGTTTTAAATTTACCCTGAATGTAACTACTGTAACAAAAGGGGCATGAGACTGACATCTTCTGGACATCAAGACATGTAGAACTCCCACTTTTCATTTGTCATTATGTTGGGCCTGTTTTCCCAAGAAAGAAGGAAAATATTTGATCTGCATTTCTGTCTCTAACCAAGATTTGTCCACAGAAGGAATGAATTGGGATCTTTATTTTTAATTTCAATTTCATACCACACTTTCAAATTGTTTCCCTTACTTGGCTATACGTGTCAATGTTTAGGTCATTTTCTTGCTTCTACTTTTCTCAACACTAACTGCAGAAGCTGCTCTTTCCCTATATAATACTGTATTTCAAGGGCAATCCTTTGAAAAAGACACTGCAAATGACAAACAAACCCAAGCAGGAAGAAAAGACCATGATTCATATGTTGTCCAAACTTTCCCTCACCTTCTCCAGCCCCCTCAGCAGCAAAACCCCCACTAAACCCCAGAGCTCCGCATGAAGCATATGTGAAAGCAGTAACTCACTCTGGTGCATCAATGTCTTTATGCTACCCTTTAAGTCAGAAAAATCAGTCAAACAAATAATGTAAATCTAAATTAAACCAGTTGGACAATGCCTAGAAAAGCCCACTGTTCCTGGAAGTGCTGAAATAACATTTCCTACTAGCCAGCAAAAGATTTTTAAAAAACCAGAAAACCCACCAAATCTAATTGGGGCAGTGTGGCAACCTTATTTACAGAATATAGCTGGGGTTTTTTTAATACTCTCCAAAATAATATTTCTTTTTAATGCACTGCTGTATTTCAATTTGGCACACTGGAGGTGATGCCTTAAGTTTTAGGTTTCATATTTTTTAGATTCTGTGCTGTTTTGGTGGGTGGTTTTAGGTTTCACATTAAGTGCTACTGACTTCTCCTCACAGAGTAGACAGACAAAACAATTCCTTCTCTAGCTCAATACCAAGGACAACTTTCAGGTCCAATAACAAAAACAATGGTGAAATGAGAAGAAAAGAACCAGGAGGATGAAACTTCATAACCCGAAGCTACGGTTGGACAAATGACTCCAATGTGCTAATGGACCAGAACTTACAAAAGTGTGAGACCTCATGGTTGGGCATCCATTTTGTGACCATTTTGGGGCATCTTGAGTGTGGTCCAGCTGGACACTTGTGTGACCCAGGTGTACCCAATGAGGCCTTTTAATAAATCCCTACTTTATTCTTTTGCTCTGCCTAGTCTCTGTTCCAGGACAGCCTCCAGAAGGCATCAGAAGAATTGCCATACCAACACTCAGGAGCCAAAAGGAGACCATTTAAGTGTCTAATTAGAGCAGTGTCACACAGTCCCACAGCATCACAGGTCTGTATCACTGCTGAAGCAAACACAGGCTTCTGCCCCAGCTCCACCCACCCTTATACACAGTGACCCCTAGAATTATAATTATCCTACAGTGTTTGGTGATGCCATATACATTAGCCCTCCAAGTGCCATATCTGCTGCTTCTCAGTTTCCTCTAAAGACTTTGAGCTAAGTTTTGTAGTGTCCATGGCAGCAATTACTTGTCTCCAGTCACTTTCTGGTGATACATAAAGTAAAAAATCTAAAACAAAAAAAATTATCCCCAGTACCATGTGTGTGGTAACCCCACAAAGACGCTGGCAAGTGCAAGCAAACCAAACTTGCTCTTTAGAATGTGGTAATACTCCATGATGCCACGTGGAAGTTGTATGGCTTACCAAGCAAAGGCTACAGCGGGAGAGTTTGCAGTCGGGGGGAAAATAAATGGAAGAATTTAAAAGATTTTTTTTTAAGTATTTCCATTCATATCCAGTATTATTTAAAAATACCAACTTTAACAACACACCTTAGAATAAATCAGAAGCTCACAGAATGGTCTGGGTTGGAAGGAACTTTCAAGATCATCTATTTCCAGCCCCCTGCCATGGACAGGGACACTTTCCACTAGACCAGGTTGATCAAACCTGTCCTTGAACACTTCCAGGGATGGGGCATCCACAGCTTCCCTGGGTAACCTGTGCCAGTGCCTCATCACCCTCACAGGGAAGAATTTGTTCCTAATATCTGCTGTCAGAACCATTGCCATCATCTCCCAAGACATTTGGAAAGTCAGGGGTGGTCTTGTTTCTAAATCACAGGTCTGGGAATCAAGCCCGTTTCCAGAAAATGCCAAAACTTCCCTCTGATCCTCATAAAGTGCTTTAACCTTCCAGCTCTCTTACCCTTCCAGCTTTCACACAGATAAAATACCTAACCCATTTTAGCCCTGCCTATCCTCAGTCTCTTCCAGAAGGGATTTCTGAATGTCCCTGAGCCACGCTGGGAGTGTTTTTTGAGGGCTAGCACTGAAATGTTCTAGATGGAAGTGCAAATAATTAGTAAAACTGGAGGGGTTTTGTCAGCTGAACATTGATATTTTTGTGAGTTCTTCTGTAGTTGTGAGTTGCCAGATGGTCCCATTTTGCAAAACTTCAGTGGGAATTTCATGTACATTAAACCTAAATCATCAGGTCAAATGCAATTCTCATTTGCTAAACGCTGAGCGCCACTGGTATAAATCCATACAAAGTGCAACAAGGTGAATATGCTAAAGTTCAAGAAATATACCAAGAAGAAAAGGGGGTTTTGTGCTAGAAAATGTATATTAGCTAAACTTTACATTTGAAATGCTGGTCTCCTGTGAACTCAGTAGATATTTTCCGTATGTCCATGTGTTGGAAGTTTCATAAAATGCTGAGCACGTATATTTAAAATAGCTCTGACAATGTATTAAAAAGCTCTAAAATATTATGACATGGCCAACTTCCATGTTTTTTAAAATCCATGACATGACACAATATATTTTATGTGTGGAAATATACATCATAAATATTGGCCAATGTCATAATATTTTTAATGTTTTATATGTTGTCAAATCTGCTTTAAACACAGTATGTGTGCTATACATTTACTGAAATATAACTCAGAGAGACGCAGGAAATCAACTATATTCTTTTTCCATGTGGGTTTACTATACATTTTATGATTTTGTTGCTTCTTACTGTACCAAGCCTTTTTTCTTTTGCTTTTTTCCTTCTTTCTCTTGCTTTCTTTCTTGCCTGCTTGCTTGTTTGCTTCTTTGCTTACTTTCTTTTTCTTCTTTCCCTGCTTTCCCTTATATCCTTTTGTTTTCTTTCTTGCTTGCTTGCTTTTACTTCTGCTCCTCTTGAATCAGGCAAACGTTGCTTGATAAACAAGAAGAGACTTCATTACTTTCTGTTGTTCACTTTTGTCTTAGCTATGCCCCTGAACGAAGCGGCTCCAAGTCGTGTACAGGAATGATTATATTAACCTTGTCTTTGAAAACCAGGGAAATCACTGCCTTTCCTAAAGCTCCTGCAGTGTCAGACTTTCGTCCATCTCAGCCCAGCTGTTGGACCTACAGAACATTTTATGATGCCCTGGGACAAGCCAAGTATCGGTAGAGCAGCTGAAGCCCTGCAAGCCCAAAAAACCCCTTTCCTTTGTGTGTCAGTGCCATTTCAATGCAATCAAACCCTGCAAGGCAGAGCAAAAGTTCAGCACCTCGAAGGTGTCGTGTCCCTGGGCTGGTGGTTGTCACCCCTTGGCTTCCAAGAGGCCTGGCCAGCTTTGGTGTGGACTGGCCAGGCACAGTCGCTGCCACTTTCAGATGACCACCCCTGACATTGGTGGACACTACAAATTGTTTAAACACAGTGTTTCCCTGCAAACCATTTCCCTCACCCAGACACAGCTGAACACTTGTCCACCTCTCAGGAACACCATCTCCCACATCCAAAGATGAAAATAAGAATGCAGAGTGGAAGAGTTCTGTCAGCAAGGAACGCTATGAGACAATTTTTAAGAAAGATGTCCCAAAAGAGCTACTTTGTTACAGGTGTAGACTGAAATCCTGGCCCCCAAGGTAAAAAGGAAAATCCTCAGAGTTCAAAAAGCAAAAGTACCTGTGTACTTCTTCCTTATCAGACATGGCCACAAGTTTCTACTGCAAACACCTTCATACAAAAAATGCTTAGCTATGACAAGAAGGAGCAACAAGTAGGTCACAGAGATGACTTTTTGAAAGTGTTTTAGTAGAAAAAGAATATATATGTAATTAATGACGTCTTTAGGGTGAAAGGGAGTGGTGCAGTAGTTGACAAAAAAAAAAAACTCACCACAAAAAGAATAAGAAAAGAACTCAAAATATTTTATAATGTTGTTTCATGGTTTTAATTTTATTTTTTCAGGTTTTTCCCTTTCCTTTTTTTATTCTTCCTGCATTTTCCCTTTAGAAATGGAAGGGAAGCTTAATTAAAACAAGTTGTTCTGCAGGCAGCAGAACTAATGAAACGTTGTTTCCTGTGGGTTTTTGTCCTGTATCCCCTGCTGTGATAACCTTAGCTCCATTCACATATCCTCTATGGCTACCCTTGCAGGTCCCCAAAACAACCACTCAGACTCCCACACTCCCTATGGTTCCCCACCACGTTCCTAGAATTCACACTCTACACATGTGCTGTCGTGTCCCCAGTTCCTTCCTAAACCACTGGCTTTGTCAGAAGTTGCAACAACTTCATTATCCTTGTGACTGGCCCCAAGCCAGATTGCTCATGTGTCTTTAAATCTGGTGCTTAATCTTCACTCCAGTATCTTCCATTAATCTTAGTGTCACCCTATAATGTTAGACATGCAAAAGAAACATGAGAAACTACTAATGTGAATGAAAATATAGGAAATGCATTCCAGAGTAGCACTCCATAAGGGTTCACATCTATACTCAGACCTGTTAAATATTTAACTCTGAAAAAATGTTGCAACTGCATTGGCACAGACAGCCCAGCTTGTGATCCAGGCCACGGCCTACTGGGTAAATCACTTCTGGATTCCCTGACAGGGGGAGGAAACCTGGAAAGCAAAGCCTGGGAATTCAGTAGGTGGGCATCAGGCAATAAATCAATAAATAAATATTTCAAACAGAAAAGTGCTTGTGTCTGCAGAAGCAATAACCCAGAGCTGAAGAGCGCCTGTGCTCTGTGCCTGAAGCGTGCAGTGAAATTCCTGGGAGCACCAGGATATGCACCAGATAATGAGTCTGGCCAGGGACATTTAGGAGATGCTGCTGCAATGCCTGGATGGAATGGGATACACTGCCTACTCCCCTGGCTTTATTTCTGAACAACAAGCAGCCATGGAGCAGCAGCCACGCAACCCCACCAGAATGGCTTTTCCTCAGGAACTGAAGGGACTTTATGCATCCCACCTTCCCAGACTGGAGAGTTGTTGATCCTGAGTGCAGGTGTGCAGCCCTTCCCAAAAACCCAGCCCTTTTCAGGCGTTTGTTGTCAGTGATCCAGAAAGCACAGACTGGCAGGCATCAGTCACTTGTGAAATATTCTGGATGAGAAGAAAGGTGCCTGAGCAGGATCAGCCTTAACATCTGAAGTGTGTCCTCATCCTTTACCTTCTTTCCACTGATTTACTTTACTCCACTTTATAAGATACCTTTTCATGAGCCAAAAGTCACTCCAGTCAAGCTAGGAATAAAACCGTGTGCATAAAAAAAGTGAGTGAGAGCACATTTTTAAATACATTTCTCCTCCTCTATGAGGATCATATTCTTGATAGTGTGGGCCAGTAATTCTGAAATGGAATGGGACAAAGCAAATGTAGGAGCAGTTCTATTCTGGGAGGTGGTCGAGGCAAAAAGGAAGAATAAGTAAAGATAAAGAAACTACAGATTTAAGAAATATTAACTAAATATAATTGCTGTATTTACAGAAGAGATGCTACAAATAGCAGAAAAGGCAGCTTTGCTGGAGAGAGCAAGCTGAGACAGTATGTGAAGCAAAATGTGTGCCATCAACAAACAGCATGAGTGAATTTTGGAAATATTTGTGGGATCTCTCACAATGCTTATCACTTCACATCAAACCATCTAAGGCAAGCATCCAGAAATGCTGTGGAGGAAGGAAGAAAAATCCTAGAAAAATCCTTTTTTTTTTTTTCCCCGAAGAATACTCTCATCAGCCTTGCTAGAAGGTTATTTCTTTTTTTTTTTAGGGAAAGACAAAATACTATGTTTCTTAGAGATGATCCTTGGTTCATTTTTATTACACAGGTTAGCCAAAGACACTTGGATCTGAAGCATAATTCATTTTTCTGTAAGTAGCATTCTAGCTAAAAGTAGTCCCTCTACACCCACAGAGAGTGTTTCATTGTTCTCTATAAATGAAATCCATGGACAGGTAGCAGTGAGCAGTGTATAGCACAACAGTCCTTTTAAAGGATGAGTTTTGTCAGTACAACAGCTTGGTATAAATTAGAGCGAGACAAAAGGGAAATAGACAACAGCAACTTCTGCAGCTAGGAGTGGAAGGAGGAAAACAGCCTTCTGTCTCAGCCTCAGAGGGGCACCCTGCTCCCAGCAGGATAAAGACATGATTTCTGACTGCCCAGAGAGCAAAGTGGAGGGAAACCACAGAACCTGGATAATAGCACTTGAAAAGACAGCAATTGCAAGCAGCCTGGGTGCACAGTTCAGAGGTCTGGTTCCTCCACATTCTCCCCAGGTACTTTGAGAGAGCAGGAATTCCAGCTGCAGTGAGAGCAAGAGTGCAGGGAAAGGGGCATGAGAAGGATAACCAAAAATAATGCCAAAAATAACCCTCCCTAAGCTGCAGAAGAAGTGATTGAGAAAACAGAGTCAGGGCACTAACATACAGCCCTGTGAATGAGTCCCAAACAGAGGAGTGAGTGTGGGCTACAGTCTGCACACCTTTTTGTGGAGGGGGAAAGACCCCACTACCTCTTAGTTCTGGTATAACTATACTTCCATTTGCCACATCTTATATCCTGCTGTAATTGCATCCCAGTGAGCCATGCCCGTGCTGCATATGTATTTCCCAGCCTGCCCATATGCTTCTTAAGTGGTGAGCTCATCTAAATCATCCCTCTCATTTACCTCCTACAGAAACTATTCATGGCCAGTCTATTTCTATTCTGACCAGATCGTTGATGCTCCACAGGACTTTGTGGAGCCAACCCTACCAAGATAATTGTCAGATTTAGAACTGGTTATGAAAAGCTCTTCCCAAGGATATTTATTTGGTTACAAGAATCCCAGAGATTCTCAAATTCCTGTGAACAGCAGGTGATTGTTTTTGCCAGCATGCAGCCCAGATTCTTATGACAGCTTTTTATATAGCTGTAGGCAGCAGGCACATTAGCCTCTGAGGCCATGCTTGTGCCAGTCCATATCAGGCTGACAAAAGCTGATAAGCAGACCTGAAGGTGAACTCAAGATGTCTTAAAAGTCAACACAGGTTCATTCATGTCCAGAAGCATTCAGCACACACAGTAGAAGAACAAATCATCAAAGTTGTCCATGGCCAAATTTCCAAAAACTCCATTTCCACTCCAGAAGCCAGATATTCTCAACATTTTCTAGGTCTCAAAATACTGGGCTATACCTTTAGGCTACATCAACCCAAGTAGCTGAGATAATTTGACTGTGTGGCCACTCATTTAAATATCCAAAGAGGTGCAAGGTCCTTCTGAAAATTCACTGCTAAAATGTTCTTGTTTCAAACACTCAAAAATTGTGTATGAAAAGGTGAGAGAGGCTCAGCTTTTCAAACACATGTTCAGAGGTGATCACTAACATGATTCAAAGTCTCTCTGATTCAAAGCAGTATGTGTCCTGTATTCAGAAATTTCTCTAAAGTTCATTTTGGTGGAGGACATCAGCATTTCACCTGGATCTGTGAAAGGTGTAGGTAGAAGTAATTGACATAGTCAAAATTTTAGAGGCAGCATGAATTTTAACAAAGGAGGGGTAGAATAGAGAGTCTTGTTCACATACGGAGTTCTTGTCCTCACATGGCACGAGCTGGAACAGAGCTCCAGCTTTCTGATCCTTCTGTTCCTTTCCTTGTAGAGCAAAAGCAAAAAGTGAGGATCAGATATGTCCCTATACAGTGTTGTGGGCGAGGATGATGGTAGCAGACAGTATCTGATAGTATTTAATAGAATCTTTTCGAATGGAGTGGTAGGTGGGGTTTGAAGGCTGCCTGTTCTAAAAGAGTGAAACGCATTGTTTGGAGTGACCCAAAGGGACACGGCCATGGACTATGGAATAAAAGCAAAGGAAGGAAAATTCAAGATAACTGTTGGGAAAAACTTCCTAATGGTGTGATACACAGCCTAATAGTGTGGAATAATCTTCTAAGAGAAGAGGTGGAAGCCCAGCTGAATGAGTAATTTTAAAATTAGACTGTAGGAAACAATCCAGCATTGGCAAGGGCAATGGACAGGATGACCTCATCAGCCTTTTCCATCTCAGATTTCTATGGTTCAGAGGACAGAGAACAATGAAAAGCCACTGCACAGATTCAGTTCCAGAGAGAGTTGCAATGGGATAAATGGCATTGGCTGTTAAAAGATGTAGATTGCAAAAGAGACTGTAAATGAGGGAAAGTAGATGTGAGGAGAGGCAAAGTCACCAGTGTGTTTAGAGTGTAGACTTGGAGGCAATGATAGGCAAAGTCCAAGACAAGGAACACAAAACTGGAACAGAACAAGTTCAAAGAAAAAAAAGGCAGCAGAGTACAGGGTAGGAAGTCTAGACAATTTTACATGGGATGCATTTGCCTTTAGCAGGTGCCAGGTGTGCACAACTCTCCTTCATTAGGAGCCATCAAGTGTCAGGGCAAAGCCATTTTTAATACTTAAAGATTATGTGGGAATTTAAGAGTGATGTCGAGATACTTGGAAAGAGAGCAATGTAGATGTGCTTTTGCTTCACAGCCAGGCACATTTGCTGGTTTCACCAGCATTTGTGACAACAGAAAAGGCCCCACTCATTTGGCTAAGGGGCTCAGGCTGTGTGGGTTTGTCTTCTGAGCCAATGTCATCACCAGCTATTTTCTCAGCCAGTTCTGACAATTAAACATACACGGATTTCCTTTTGATCATTCATGCCAAGCATGCATCTTTGGTTTGTTAATGTTTATTAGAGAATAAAGCACTGCAAGAAAGCCCAACATTAAGAATTCACCTTGATGCAGCACATTTATTGTCTACTGGGGAGCTGAAAATAGACATCAGCTTCACAACCAGTACAAATGTTCAAATTGTCTTTGTGAAACTGAAAACATTATGTATTTTCGCCATTTTGGGAAGGGGTTTCAGATTTTTGCAAGTCGATTTATGGTTTATAATTTTTCAAACCCATTTTGAAGCAGCTTCCTAACTGTATGTGTGATGTGTGCTGTGTTACATGTCTGAGGTATTATTGACAGGATTTTACATTGTGGTGTAGCAAATGGCATGTCACAGACTTCTCTGTTCAAAGTTCATGAAAATTCCAATATGCTGTAAAATTCTAAATAAAGGTTTTCATGAATACATAGTGAGCTTTGGAGTATTTGCAGAAAACAATTGTGGGCCTTCCCATCACTGACACCAAGAAGCTAATCAAATGAGAATAATTTATACATTGACCAATTTCTTCAAGCAGTTTCAAGACAAAAAACAAAAAATGTATAATGGCTTAAAGATGCTATGCAATCCAGTTAAGAATTTGGAAGTGCATCTGAAAAGGATGAATTTCTATAGTAGCAGAAACTGATGCAGTTATAGCTACTAAAGCATCTGTTTAAACTGCAAGAAGTAAAAGTCACTCTACCCCACAGAGGGGAGTCCCGTACTGTTTTAGGCAACATGCTAATAGTATCTGGGAAAGTTCATAAGAAATAGGAAGTCAATTCCCAGGAAGAGTACAAAAAGAAACTTAATTCAGGAAGAGATGCATTTACTGTATTTTTTCTGTATTCCTTTTTAGAAGCACGATGATGTTAGTAGCAGTTGCAGGTATTTACTTCCAAAGGAAAACAAGAATGAACACCTTATTGAAAGCATACATTGTGAAATACTGTCACACAAATAAAAATATGAAAAATTCTACGTTTTGTCACAGAATATACATTTTTGCAATATAACTTGTTCTGTCATAAACTTCACTATAATATCTGAAGTATAATAGCAAATTCACCTGCTACTAAATAGCTGTTAAGATGTGACTTATTCCTCCCTAAGCTCTTGATCCTCATATATTATCAGGTTGCTATTTGTTACTGTTCGTTTTTCTGATTGTCATTATGAACACATTTTACTTGATACCATAAATGCAGATAAAAGCTGCACAGCCTTTTATAATAAAGCCAGATAAAGTCTTTTCAGGCACTTTTCATCATAATCACTGAACATAATCACTGATTATTTTTGGATCTTTCCCTCAAGTAAGTAAAGTAATTTTGAAGGCACATGGATGCGAGAAGGTTGCTGCCCTCAGCAAACTTAAAGTATCTTCTTTGAAATGCATTCTAAAAGAGGATATCATAAAGCCAGGTACCAGTAGGTGGAAAGTTGAATGGGGGAGTTATAAGAGGATCTGAAAAACATATGTTATTGTAGGACATTGAATAGGAAAAATAGAAAGGCACAACATAGAAAAGCATTACAAAGAATATTATCTACAAGAAATGAACACATTAAATAATAACTGGAGGTCAAGGAGTTGTTGCTTGGTTTTATATATAATTTTTTAAAAAAATGTAGGTTTGTCTCATACAGTATTTTTAAAAATACAAATATTATCTTAAGGAATAATCTCGAAATATTTTTTGGTGAATACAGGAATTAATTAATTTCACCATAGGGGTACACTAGCAAAATGAAACTCGATTCATTCTGGAAAGTTCTTTAAGCTCTGATTTTGTAGAATGTTGTCTCTCTCTTATACCAATTGCCTGTAGTGTGATGAGCCACTGGAACAAAAATGCTTGCTGCAATAACTAAGTTGTACTTGAGCTGAGATTTTTCCAGGATGACACAAGGTAAGGTCGTGATGTCACTGTTTTATTCAGCCCTTGAGCTGCCTGTTATTGTTCAGTGCAGTTCTTGCCAGAGAGAATAATTTTAGTGGTCTAAACCTGATGTCTTGTCAGACATCCTGGAACCATAAAGTTTGAATATTGGCAGAGCAGAGCAAGTTCTTCACCCTCCTGTGGCAGCCCTGTTTTACTAGTAGGCAATTTATTGAACAGGGGGCTTTAAATTCTACCCTTAGAAACCAGAACTCAGGTGAAAATTAAAACTTCCTTGCTGCTTTCCATGAGCCCACAAGATTGTTCCAGTGTCATGGGCCAGTTGGGTTTTATGCTGCTCATATTTTGTCATCTGCTGCAGGAATGGATGTGTGTCAGCAATGCTGCACTGTGAGAAATAAAGCACTGTGGGAGCCTTTGCAATGAAAACTGCTACACTGAAGTTAATCATAATTACCATTAACACATATGTGAGCCACTTCCAGTGTGTTCTGTCCAGACCACAGTTACAGCTGCTAAAGACTAACCAATTGACTTACAATTTATAATCCTGTTCTCAGCTCAGTCTGCAGTGCTTGGGGACTGGTTAGTACTTCATGCATTTAATGCTCAAGACCTGTGGTGATATTGCCTATTATCATGACTTAACACTGACTAATGCCCTGCTATCCCTGGCAATACCAGCCATTAGCTGAAAGTGCAAAAGGATTAAAAACATAGCTGGGGCACTCACTGCTCAGTTTTGTGTTATTACGCCACGAATTCTGATGGTAAATACTCTTACATATTTTATACACTTAAAAAAAAAAAATCTTTCATACATTAATAATCTGCATAGATGAGCCAAAAGAAATATATGTAGAAGAACATCTCTGTGCACATACCTGTGTGTAGGTATGCAAACACAATGCTCATAATGCATTTATAGCAAGTGTCATGAGTGCACTCCAGGTGCTTCACTGGCTCTGTGTTCATGGATCCGTACAGGCAGTGCTGAAACACACTCTCAGGTGGAAAGCAGCAGGACCTTCTGCACCAGCAACTCTACACAGCTGTGTTTGCTGAAGGGGAAGCAAAGTCTTCCAAATTAAACTCTTGTAAAATTTAGATAGGCAATATTCAACTACCAGAGTTGGACTTGGCTGGCATTCTGAGATCTTAATCCTTTCTCTTGCAAAAGGCCCTATGTGATCTCTACAACCACAAATGGGGTGTATCTGGTTTTGCATCTCATTCAGGAGACAGTAACATCTGCATCCCAGCAGAGTCATTCACCTAGCACAAGACTTACTCTGGCACAAGAACTTTAGGAACACATTTTCCTGTTCTGACTGTTTCTTCTGACTCCAAGGCTGTGTTGTTGCCTTGCTTATCTGCAGTCTGCCCACCAGTCCCCTCACTTGTCACCCCTGGTATCTTCAGAAAGTCCAATCAGGCATGAGGCTACAAGTGGACTATTGTAGGAGGATTTTATATGGAATGGGACAGGAGACAAGATCTGACATCAGTTTTTACATGGTGGCAATAGTCCTCTTTAGACAGAGCTGAGTCAGAAAAATAAGCTTTGCAGAACTGTGGAGTAAAAGTGAAGGTGAATTAATCCATACTCTGCTCTGTGTCTGGGAGTAATGAACATCTAGGAAAGGAAGACAAGACAACATCTGTATTTTCTCAGAATGGCAAATTCTTGAACACTACAAATTAGTTTAACTTTTAGGGGACATACACAAAACTGTTTATAACAATTATTTGCAAAGCTACTGCTTCTGAATATCGTACATGCAAGATACATTGTTTCCAAATTAAAAGAAAGTTTGGAAGTCTTCCCAGATGACACAAAGTGTCTGAACAAATCTAGGAATGTTGGGAAGAGCCTGAGCCTGTTCAGAGGAGGTGAACCTGCAGCCTCATTCATTAGGATCCCCAGAAGACCTCCAATGAACCCATACCAGCACAGCTGGACTGTGGCGAGCAAAGTTCCCCTGGAAATCAGACAATCCAGACTGACACTTCCATTGACTCTAAAATATAGATATAAACTTGAATCCTAATCACTCCAGAAAAAAAGGACACAAGTCAGACTCACACATACTCAAAATGCAGATATTGGACCTGCACAGTCACAAAACATTCAAAGCCCTGATGCAGCCAAGTATGGCACACACACCTGCTCACCAGCACAGCTCCCAAAGAGTCTTAGGAATAAAACAAAATGCAATATCTGAGTTAAGTCCCCACTATATCCCTAGAAAACACTTGGCCAATTTCAGTTTCCGCTACCTAAGAAAAGCATAGCAAGAATAATACTTCTTGGTTAATACAAGAAACCTGGCTCCTGGTATTGGAGGTCTGCACTCATTTCTCAATGTTGCCACTAATATTCAGTGGTTTTGGGCAACTCAATCCCACATACATACTGAAGTCAAGGAGTAAAATTTCTGTATTTACCCTGTAGTACTATCCCTGCTTTCATACAACCCCACCATCTGGATTGTGATCTCCAGGGACAGAATAAGCACCCTCTGAGCTTGTAAAATGCCAGGCACAACAGAGCCTGTTCCATACTACTGTGACAGAAACAATAAAATAACTGAAAGGACTAAGATGATACCTTTTCAGTCAAACCAATATCTTCACTAGCAATGCCTCCAGAAACATCTATCCACTGACAGAAATTCCTCTTACCTGCCAGAATCTGTTCTACTGAATTTGGAAAAGATTTCCTTAGAATTCACTGTGAAAATGTCATTTTGCTATTCACTTATTAGCTACAGCATCAAAAATCTTGCTCTTTTGAACAGGATGTGTGCAAACCAAAGAACAAGCAAACAAAATTCTAAATGTTATAGGTTAATAAATATGCTTTCCTTGCCTTTTTTGCCATCACACAACCAGAGAGACTATCAGGGCACATTCCTCACTGCCTGATTACAAGGCACCACATTTCAACTGACTTGATTTGGGAAGGTTGTCCTAGATACACAAAGTGACTGCTCAAGAACAGGACACACAACATCTCCTTCACAAGCCAAGACAATCACAACACTCTGTCATAACTACTTGTAATTGCCCTTTCCTTAAGAGAAAAATATTTATGTATTGAATGGCAAAATTCCTCCATTTTTTTAGAAGTATCTTAATTCTTGGTTTATTGTATTAACTGTTTTCCTAAATACACTCATCAGTCTGGCCATTGTATCACTCTCTTATTGCTGTGCACAGCTGAGCTGACAGTTTTTTTGAAGCTGCCCTTCTCCACAGTGTTTAGGAGGAGGGAGGAGGAAAGGATGAGAAGCCAAGAGCTGAAGAGAAGGATGTAGTGGAATGAAAGATGATCAGGGAAGGGAAGGGAAAAGGAGAGTGTTTTGTTAATGCTGTTCTGGCCTCTCACGTCTTCCTCTTGAATTTTTTAAGTTCTTCAGCTGCATGTATTTAGCTTTCTGGCTGCTTTTGTTTCTTGGCTACCCAGCCTCTCTCCTTGCATCTACTCACTTTCTTTTTCTTTTTTTTCTTTTTTCTTTTTTTTTTTTTCAATTTACTTGCTTAAGCTTTTCCGGCCACGTCTCTCTCACATTGTGTGGCCGCTTGTCTCAGCTTCCTTGCCAGGCTCCCAAGCAGGGCTGCTTGGCTTAGACCCCCCCCTGCTGCTGGATGCTGCTAGGGAGCTGCAGGAATCTGCACTGTGGGATGGGCACAGGGCACAAACACCTTCACACAGGCCATGGGGTGCTCCATCTCTGCTAACAAGGCAAGGTGATGAAGACTAATCTGCCAGGCTCCCTTCTCACCTCACACATCACATGCCAAAACATGCCTGGAGAAAATTGTTCCCTCCTAACTCTGCCTCTCCTGGGGTATTAATACACAGTAATGGATAAAGCAGCCAAGGGCAGGCAAGACAGCTCCTAAAACACTCTCCATGCCAGCACAGAGGTCTCCAACAGGAAACACAAAGTTTAAGGTAGAAATCTCCAGATGCTCTTCTGTTCAGTTCTTGGGATTCAAGACAGTTCACGTACACTTATACACGTTTGTCCATCTGCTAGACAATCTATCCATAAATGATTTGTTGCAGTAGACAGTGAGGTGCATTTCTGTGATACAAAAGATCTAGATGAAGCTCCTGTAGACACTTTGTACACTCATCCATTTATGTGGTCTTAAAGTAGGAAAGCCCAAGAATGATAAGATCAGCTTTATAAAACTGCTTCCTGTAGCACTGCTTCAAAACTCATGAGCAATTCACCAATGTAATTAAAAAGAAGCTGAACCTTAAACATACACTTCGGCACAAGATAAGGCACTATTTATATCACTTGTAACATTTGTTCTGAGGTGCAAGCACTGTTCCTACTCTAATGAGAGTGGCACAAAAATCATTTACCCAGTAGTGAAGGGGAGCAAGGGAACAGTGATGTCAGTGCTGCAAAGTTACAAACACACTTTCAAGTCTATGAGGGCAAATCCATCCCAGGAGCCATAAAAGGGAGAAACTCCCCACTCCAGCATGTAAAAAGCTGAGAAATGGGTCGGGTCATTGAAGTTTTCATTCATCAGTGTATATTCACAGAAGCATTGGTCACACATACAGTTTATGAACTGCACTGAGGAACTAAGGCACTGAAAGGCTGGGTTTGCCTCTTTGCTCCCACTGTGCTCTCCAGTTCATTCAGCCAGGGACTTCCCCCAAACCCTCAGCAGCCCTTGCAGCAGAGTGAGGTCTACAGAAGTATTCTGCACTCATTGATGCAAAGTCCTGGTGACTAGGGAAAGCAGGGCACTCTTGAGGAACTTCAAATTCCCCTTAAATTGCTGACTGCTGTCTTTTTTTTTGGGGGGGGAGGTGGGGCGGGGGGAATTGGGTACCAAATTATAGAACCCAAACTTGTTCCCTGTATTCTTCTGGAACCTCCGTTGCTTTTGTATGTAGTCCCAGATCCCAGGTGTTGTCAGACTTCTGATCTTTTGACGTGGAAAAAAGGGGACCATACTTGGCTACAGCTTCTGAGTCCTTTCAGAAATCAGCATCTCCAAGTGTTCTAACTTATTCATGCACTGCTTTAAAGCTAAATTGTACCAACCAAAAGTGAGCGGGGAAATAGCCAACAAAAAATACCAAACAAGCACAAAATTAAAGTTTTACATGAACAAATAAAATTTAATTTTTTTCTCTCAGTTGTGTGAGCGCAATTTGGGTTTTTATAAGTCTGAGTGAGCTCAATTAAAATAGGTTTACTAAGGAGATATTTCAAATAATTTCAGCTGAAATTGCCAAGATATCTTGGTATGTGGAGCACCTTTATGGCAATAAATGTGAATGGTGGTGATAAAAGGAATTGAACTTGGTAGAAATGAGGATTGTGGTCCTGCATAGAGGACAGAGCATCTGCCCTGACTGAGGCAGTGAAACATCTGGAAATGTTAAAAAAATCTAAGGGTTTTTTTTCAACCTAAAAGAATTCAGTAAAGAAAAAAACAAATTGAAATTTGCAAAGTCTGGCCATGACCTGTGACAAAAAGATTTGGGAAAGAAATTTGGGGAAAAAAAAAAAAAAAAAAGTCATAAACTCCACTTACCACTTATACTTCATTGGTATAGACATGAACAGTCATTTCTTATTCCTATGTACATGGGGAGCAGGAACAGACACTGCTATTAGGTTTAATTCCACTATATATTTTTCAACTGCCTTCAGGAATATAAATTTCAAATTCACATTTGTACCAAATCAAACAAGTCCACAGAAATCTTAGTATAATATATGGATTTTATCATTGTTTGCCTGTATTGAGTTTAAATAGACTTCCAAGTGGCTTTGTACAATAAAATACAACAAATGCTATCTAAGCCTCTACCTTTTCTTCATTAGAAGTCTCCCACTGAATATCTGTCTTTGATGCAGGTGATCCAGTGATAAGACTTTAAAGAGTCCCTTCCAACCCAAACTGTGTTGTGATCCTCATATTATTCTGCCAGCAAAATGCCATTAAGGGATCTTTTTGACAGAACAAAATGCATCTATCCCTTTATCATTGCAAGACCAGTCCAGTTTTCACTGAAATCCATGGGAAGATTCCCTTTGATTTCCATGGATATTGGCTTGTTTCATAATAGTTTTACATTTCTCTGACAGTGATAGAAATCAGAAAAGAAAAAAAAATACTTACAGTGATTCAGATAAGAAAAGGGGAAGGTCAATAGATCTTAGTATTTACCTTACAAGGCCATACTCCACAAATTGTTGTTATGTACAGGTAGTGATCAAATATTAATAAAATATTAATTAGTACCTCAATGCTTTTTATTAAATTTTAAACAATTAAAAATTTAATTTAGATTATAATATATAGTGTCATAGAAAATTAAATTATATTGTCAATTATAGTATGATATAATAGTGTCACAGAAAAACTGCCTACCTCTCTGTTTCGGAGCTGAAACTCTAAATGAGAGAATTTTGTATAAAATAAACTTTGCCAAGTGAATGCTAAATTCCACTAGTTTTTCAGTTGTTCCTCACTGCTCTTCTTACAGGATTTTTTAATTATCCTATTAACAAGTATTACTTATTTCTTTGTGCTTTGCAGCTTGTATTTCCTTTAAAATTAAGACAGCATGTTGAATTGAAGCCATTCTTTTACTTTCCACAACAACAAATTACTGTCATTATGAGTAAAGGATTGTGATTCACCATCATGAGAAAATGTAAGATTGCAGAATAGGATTGGCACAGCAGTGCATTGCAGCTGTACATTCTCTTTCCTTCAGCAGAAGCAGTCTTTTTTCACAACACCTCTCTATGGGTACAGATACAAAAAATCAAAAGCTGAGCAAAAAGGGTGGGAGTGAGTTTGAGACTGATTTTCACAGTGCAAGAGGAAAATCAGACCCATTTATCCTTGACCTCTTCCTCTAAATAATGCCTTAAAAATCAAAACATTTCAAGTTTATTCTCTCAACCAGTTTTAAAGGGGGAGACCCTTAGGAATCACCCTATTCAAGCAGCAGCCATGTGAACAAATGGCACTTTAGAGGAAACAAAGTCAGGGTTTCCTTCCAGAACTGCTTCTTGTAATATTGCAAGACTGTCTTTGAAAGACGTTGAAATGGTCCTGATAATACTATCACTGAATGCTCTTTGATGGCTGAACTAGAAGTTCAGTGGTCTTGTTTCCTGTACAGTGAATAACCACATGAATTAAATAAACAAAGATACCAGCTTTGTGGTATTTATGTGCTGCTTTGCTGACAGTCTCACTCGGGATGCAAATGATGATTAAACAGACATACACACTGAATCCTTCAACTTCCCCAGTGTTTTTCCTTTCAGGTTTGGATTACCACACCTCTGCAGGGCAGCATGGGAGAACTGGAGCACTTTTGTGGAAAGGTAGAAGATTTTGGTCTCCAGGACTGTGATTCAGACACGTTTTACAGCCACTGAATTAAACATGCATATTTAATTTAATTTTTTTTTTTTTTTTTAAATCTTGAATAGGCCCATTCTAGAACAGTCCATTGAGAAAAACGCAGTTTCAGAGTCTGTGCAGTTGACAGGGCCAAGGATCCCAGAGCACATTAAATAATGGCTGAAGAAGCCATTAGGAGAGGGACTTCAGACACATGTCTGAGCTTAGGCCACTTGACTGCACGTTTTCTCTTGTAGCTGAATCTCTTTCACTGCCTCTCTACTGCTTGTTGGTTCATTAATCTAAGGAAACTCTCATCACAGTAACTATATCTGCAATGGAGCTGCAGAAGGAGTTGTGTCTGATTAGAGACTTAAATATATCTGTGGACCTAAATTCCAAGATATATTACAATATAGCAGGAAACTCTAGTCATTCAGGTAGACAACCTTTCATTTTTCAAACCTGCAAATATTAGCATGTTTATAGCCTTTCCAAAGGAAAATAATTCCAGGAATAAGGAGAAGGAAAGCAGCCTTTTGAGCAGCAAGAAATGGAAATCTCTCAGGAGCCTCTGAGTCTCTCTATGTGTGTGACAGTGTGGAACATGCTGTGAATTATAACTGACAGCACAGACTGTAAAATTATGGTCCCTTTCTAACTGCTGTCTCTGCACTTGAGCCCTGTGGTATCATTTCCCAGGAACATGTATTTCTCATCCTTTAATCTGGAACCACTTTCATGCCCTACACAGGCTCCATTACACACCCGTAGAGATTATCTCTTCCATGAGGATGCTGTCCAGATGTCTGGGACTTGCTGTCTGGGTCCTCATGGGACAGAAGACATCTAACCCTTGATCCCAGAAATTTATTGTCAATGCAGAAGTGCAACACCCATAAAAGTTACCTCAACTTCCTGGAGTATTTCTGAAGTGCTGCTAATAATATAATGTGGTGATAACCAACCTCGTAATCCGCTCGCAAAACTACACGTTACTAACTGACCACAAAGGAGTTTTTCCCATTGTACTATTGTGGAAACTTCATGCCTGCAGGCAAATAACTTTGGTTAGGCGGGGGGAAGGTCTTGAGAACTTTCATGGGTTTGTGACAAGAACAGCTTGTCTGAGTCTAATTTTACCCAATAGTTGCATAAATGAATTTTTAAAACATGATACATATTCTTAATGTCTAATCCAGGACTGTGCGGTTTCATGCAGGGCTAATCCCATGGAGTAATATATGACTTAAAGCTTTGGATCAGAAAACTACTGAATATCAGTTGTACCAAAATTGTGGTGCCTGACTAAAGCTAAAATAAATAGAAGAGAATGGCACGCAAGAGAAAAAACAAAAAAGGCAGATAAACAGTATGAAAATGTTTTTGTCTGAAACACTGAAATTCCCTAAGATATCACTTAAGCACTTGGAACAAGGCCTATGTTAGTCAAAGAGGCAGATGTCAATTAAAAACTTCATGTTGGGCAAGCCCAAGAGAAAGAGAAGCTACACTTGAACATTTAAATCAGAAGATTAAAAGAATCATAGCAGAGACACAAAAATGTTGGGGGACAAAAAAATATGTTTCAGCAGGCAGCTGCCTCTTAGAAATGTGGTCCCGCACTTCATTAAGTTGCTGAAAATTTCAACAGAAAGAGCCTTCCAGGGCAGGAAGTCCTCTAAAAACACCTGCTCCCAGGAGGCAAAAGGCTACGCCTCTCTGGATTCTCTCAACACTCTTTGTTTTGCCTGACAGAAGAACTTGCCAACCCGGTGCTGTCTCCCACTAAGACTTCATTCATGTGGGCAAGAGCAAGGACTGCAGTGACTGTGAAAGTGGGAGATGTTCTCTTTCTGGATTACTTCAGGACTTGCCTCTGCTCCTTCTCCAGCAGAGCAGTGGGACAATCTTGCCTGTCATCCTAAGGGAATCCTGCCCATCTTGATATTTCCAGGCATGTAGGCCCTTGTCTTGTTGCTCTATTTACTGCCAATGTTTTGTTGATGACACCTATAATGGATTAAGAGTAGAGTTTCTTACACAACTCCAGCCTGCTTGCATCACTTTGCTTGTATCATGAGCTACCAAATAAACCCTAAATAAATTTATCTCCATTGCACACGTACTCACTTCAAAATTGACAGAAAATTGCCTCCTGACCACACTGCAGAGAGCCAAGGGATCACTCCCATGCTGTCCCTTGGTGGCAGGGGAGATGCACTGGCATCCTCTTGGAGGACAGACCTCTGAGCACCATCAATCCTTGCACGGTTCCTGCCCTGGGCTCACAACCACAGAATTTGTCAGCAGAGCCCTTCTGTCTGCCCTGTGCCTCCTGTGCTGCACTAGGGGCAGCAGCCAGAGAGCCAGTGGGACACTGCTAGGAGAGAGGCAGACTCCTGCTGAGAGCACCTTTTGTGCCAAGGAGCTGAGGAAATGCTGCCGCAGTGGAGAAGAATCAGCAGCCACCAGATGTGAGGGATGATCTCCAGATGTTAGGGGAATGTCAGCCTCCCACAACTGGGAAAGCTGCTTACCACCATAATGGTGGAGTTGCTCTGTAATCCCTTCTTTTCTCTCCTATTTACTCCTGCCAAAGCAATCAGCAAGTTCAAAGCTGCCACTGAACTCAGACAAGAAAGAGATGATTACAGAGCGCAGCAACATTCTCGGTGTAAACCAGACCACTTGCCATTATGTAATGCAATGGCTTCCACGGTGTGCTACCCATAGCTCGTGGGAGCCTGCTCAGCCAGGCTGCTTTGGCCCTTTATCACATCCTAACCTCATATTTTGCCTCTGGATGTCTTTAGTTGTGTCCCCAAGGGCCAGTGCCAGCTAAGGAGGCAGCCATTACGCTCCCTTGGGTTTCTGCTACAGTGATGGTCCAAGTCTCCTAAATGACACTTGTAAGACAGCAAAGGAGCATGTTCTTCATTTTAGCTGATGAATTAGGCAGCCAAATCTATCACTACTTTTCCCTTGGATCTTGTGAAATATTATCTGAAGAGATAATCCGCTGCGATAAATAAAACAAAACAAATGAGCTCCTCAACAGATGGTTTCACTATTAAAGTCTGAAATCAGAGCTGAGAAAAACTTTATCTGCTATGACACAACATCTCACCAAATGCTGACAGATTTTTCCTGTTGTTCATATTTATATGATGAAAGCAATCAACATGATATTTTTCTTAAAAGGCAACCAAGAATCTCAGCCCAGCCTCAGACAAAGCTTTTACTTCCAGATGTTCTTCTCTTTGTAACATGAAACATAAGAACTTTTGTAACAGGGTCAAGCTAAAGATGCATCTAGTCTAATGTCCTGACTTCTAAAGAGTACAGTTTAGGGTGTTTTAGAAAGTGTATTAAACATGGCAAGTACACTAGGGTTCTTTGCCTAGTTTATCCTCCTGGATTCTGGTGTGTTTTCTACTTAAAATGATTGTCCCTTTTGTATAACATTAGCACTGCATACTAGGCAAGATTCAGTATAATTGAAAGAATATGCATCTTGGATGCGTGAATTAAGTGAAAATTACTTACCACAAACATTGAAACACATGCAAACCTAAATTCCATGTATATGGACATTTTACCAAAAAATATAATTTTATAAAATTAAAACTGGAACTGGAACACAAGCTTGTTCTCCAACAAAAAACAGATTTCTTGAAATGTCAAAAGCTTTCATTTTCACTGTAGATATTACTCCTTCACTACCAATGTTGCGTATATCTCTACAAAAGTGTTTACCCTCTGTCTTTTCAGTTCTGTGTCTCTTTTCCTATTTAATTTACCTTAGAAGGGCTATCTTCTTGCTGCTTCTCTAAAAATAAAAGTCAAAATCCCTGTTAGCCGCAAAGAGAAAACAGCCACTCTGAAAACATGCATGATCAGGATATACAGACACGTTGCTCCAAACACTGTGCTTGGCTCAGTCTTTATTTGTATGGAGGTAGCTGCACATCTAAAATAATCGTGTGAGACAACTTCAGATTCATGGCAGCACAGTCAAGACCAGGCAGCTTTGCCTGGCTGACTGACTCCAGCACAGATATAAGTCTTGAGAGCAGGTCTCTGTCTTTGTCCAAAGGGGTCTCTATTTCCAGTATGAGATCCCACACAGTAGCCCCCATATAGAAGAGAACATTGAAAGGCTGTGAAAAAAAGCTGGCTAGGTCTCTTAAAAACGCGTTGTGAAGCTGGCTAGGTCCCTTAAAAACACATTGTGAAGTTGGACATTTTAGGTTAAAAATACAAAATAATTTTTTGAATGATAAATTGGTCTCTGCTTATGAATTTTATGCTGCTGGAAACAAAAGAAACCACTATGTGCACCTTATGGTAAGGTTTAAATAAATATTAGTTAAAAAAGCAAAAGTGCGGTCTCCTTTATTGCCAATTACAGGTTTACAAAGTTAAACAGGGAGAAGTAATACTATAGCCAAAACAGACTTCCAGAGAGCCCTCCAGGGTCTCACTTGCTGTTCACTGGACTAACATTAGTTATATTTTTATACCACAAGAATGGGCAGGGAGTGTTATTAGGGTTTTGGTAGCTTTATGATCAGCTTCATATTCAAGATATTTTCTTCCAGAAATCTCCAAGTTTATGTGCAATCCTTGAGGAATATACAAGTGAATTGGAAGAAGAAGTAGTAGTATTTGTGAGGAAAAGAAAGAAGCCAGGCTCGGGGTCAGTCTAGAAGTAGATATAGCTGTTAAAATTTGGTTCAACACATTCAAAGCAAGTTGCTGGCTTTCTGCTCCCTGTGTTCCAGGAAGAGAGCATTCTTTGGCAGGCACTTCATTTAGAGGTTTCAATTTATGGGAAAGAGGCTTGCCTCAAAGAGGTTATTTTTCTTATTTGACCAAGGTTTGGTGTTTTCCATCATTAGCACTCTTTACCTCAAAAA
>VYXF01006516.1:741-60010 GCA_013397295.1 Polioptila caerulea | reverse complement strand
AAAAAAAAAAAAGTTTAATTTTCAGCAGGTTTGTTTTCCTCCAGATAACCAGGAGTTCCTAGGATTTTGTACAAAGGCACTCCTAGACAAAAGTGAAACCTACAAAGCAGGTCTTAAATATGTCAGAAAATAAAAATACCAACCCTTAACCAGATGTGTATGATCTTTGTGGACACCCATACTGATCCTACTGCCCTATTAGCACACTCAGGTGGGCCCAGGTGAGCCAGGGAAGTAAGCTGATTACATTTTGCACACAGAAGCCAAGGCAGCTCTGGATTGCCTACAGTTGCATCACGCTTGCTGCAGAATTCACAGTTCAACCTTCATTTCCTGAGTAATAATCCAGCACTTTTATCCACAAAAGAAAAGAAGGCTGTATCTCAGTTTCACCAGCCTTACATTGTCTAAAGATCTGGCCCAATACACACTCACTGTGAGATTTCCATAAAATATAGAGGTTCTTGGCCTATCTGGTTTCCTATCTCAGATTTCAGAATTTTTTTCAAGAAGAGAGGTTTTCACTGAAAGAGGTATTGTGTATTTTCCAGAGTTAGTGTGCATGTAGCAATTGCCATAAGGATTTATATGAGGTAATGCCATCTGCATCACATCTCTTTTGCTATGGAGAAAACACTGAAGTGTAATTTGAGGTCAAGATTGTAGGGATTAAGATTACTGCTCCTTTAAAGTACACTATAAAGATGAAAACTTCAAGTGGGCTTACAAAATGAAAGGATCCTTATGGCAGGCCATATTTTCAGCACATTGTCTGTTATTGCCTAGAAGAGTATTTAAAACTGAAGAAAATGCCCACTGCATTGCACCTTGATATTTGTACCACACTCCCTTTCCCTATTTGATTGTGTTGATCTAGGAATCCCTATGCTTAATCTCAGAAACATCTCAGAAAGCAAAATCATATCTTGAATCCCAAGGCAGGATGAATCTCCCTCGACTTAAGATTTCTACATGGTGCATATTTTAGTTTTCCCATGTGGACTTCAAAGTTCTGCATTCACTTTTTCTCATCCTTTGAACTAAATTTGATACAGCATGTAGGAAACCTCTAGACTGTATTTATCTTTCTCAAAAAGGAGACAAGACAGGCCTCAAACAATTCAGCTGGAGACCTGGGAGCATAAATGTTAAGCCATCTCAACCACAGAAAATGCTCAGCAATACCTCAATCCAGACCTCCCCACTGTGCCTGATGTCTGTATTTGTGGTAGTATCACCACTGTCCTCCAGCTTTATTTGCCTCAGGGTGATGGTAGCATCTTTTTTATTCTCTGGCTTTGATACTGCTGAGAGATCTTGGGATTCCAGAGAGATCCCAGCTGATTGTAAGGTGAGATTGCCCCAATTTTCAAGAAGGACAAAAGATGGACCTCAGAAATTACAGGCTTATCAGTCTCGTTTCATTTCCTGGTAAAGTTATGGAGAAGATTATTCTGGGAGGTATTGAAAAACACCTCAAGGACAGCACAGCCATTGGTTTCATGAAAGGAAGGTCCTACTGATAAAACCTGATTTCCTTTTATGACAATGTAACCCACTTGGTTAATCTTGGAAAGGCAATTCATGTAATCCTTTTGGATTTCAGTAAAGCTTTTGTTATTCTCTCACACAGGATCCTTCTGGAGAAAATATCCATCCCACAGCTGGAGAAGCACATCGTGCAATGGGTGAGCAACTGGCTCGTGGTTGGAGCACAAAGAGTTGTAGTGACTGGGGTGACACCAGACTAGTGACCAGTCACTACTGGGCTTCCACAGGACTCCATCCTCATCCCAGTTCTCTTCAACATCTCCATAAATGACTTGGACACAGGACTTGAATAGGTACTAAACAAGTCCCCAGGTGATACAAAACTGGGAGTAGCTGGAACTCCCATGAAGATAAGGAGGCCTTGCAGAGACACCTCAGCAAATTAGAGGTCTGGGCAATAACCAACCATATGAAGTTCAGCAAGGGAAAATGCCAGATTCTGCACCTGGGAATCAGATATCTGGACTGCACAGGGCTCAGTACTTCATCTAGACACTCCATAGTAATGAGACTGCTTCTATATCAGTGAGGATGTAAGTATGCAGATAAGCATACATAAAGAGATATTTTTAATGCCTGTGTTTATATTTTTATCCATTTTTTTTATTTTTATTTTTTATTTTAAAACATTTTTTAGACTGATAGAACAAAAAGAGAACATACAGCATTTCATAAAATTGCATTCTCTTGAACTGCTCTAACACCATCAGAGAAGCTCCCCAGGTGGTGAACTAAGTGGCAAGTTTCTAGACTTTCACATCACTAGTCCAAGAACTCCCCATTTGGCAATGGAGCAGAGACATCTGCTGAAATTGAGAAATTCTTATTAGCTGAGTTCAGATAGAGAAGCCTGCAGCTAATCAATGACACCACTACCACCATCATCACCCAGAGCTGCAAGTGCAGCCCAGATGAATGCAGAGGCAGGATTTCAAAGACCTCATGATAACAGAGCTAAGCACTGAGGACAAAAAAGATTAGAGACTTTAGGGATCATGGGCCAAAGATTAAGTAGAGGTCAATCTAGCCATAAACAAAGTGGATAAATTGTCCCTGCAGTGAGGCTGAGTAATGAAAAACTGAAAAACTCCGCATTACCCAAATTTAAAGTACACAAAGCTTATTGCTTCTTTTTATCCTCAACTATGCCAGTGAACTGAACCAAACCAAAATTCCTGCCTCTGGGAATTTTGGAATTTTTGAATTCTCTGGACTGTGTAGTCACACTTGTTGAAAGGGACAGCAACTCACAGCTGTAGCAGATATCTCCAACAGCTTGAACAGGTGAAAACTTCTAGCACATCTAGTCCTTTATGCCACGTAAAGCACACATACAGCACAGTGGTGGAGCTGTTCTTATGTGCACACAAATGTATCAGCCCCAAGCAGGTGAGACCAGCCAGAGACTCCAAATCTGCTGTCATTATCATTTTTGCTAGGAGCTGTATGTAAATACATTATTTAAACAGTTGAGCTACAATCCAGCACACAATAGTTCAGAACTGTTTTACAATTGTATTTAAGAACCTAATTATTTTTTTAAATCTTACCTGGCAAACTCTACAGGCAGATCTTTCCAGGAAACTAAGTCATTCCCTTGTTACAGGAAAGCAACACAATACAGAATCCTGCTGGTGCCTGACAGGTAAAGGGTGAAAATCAATTTTGAAAAAACTCAGCAGAATACGCAGAAAAATAAAAGCGGTATTTAAGCTGCCTTGCACAGCCACAACTGATTGTGTGAGTAATATGGGCAAGAGCACCCCATAACACCATAAAACATCGAGGTTTTTTTATTTCAGACTGTCATGGCAAGCTAGAGTAAACTGACAGTGAGATCAGAATCAGGCCCAAATTATTTATACAGTCTCTTATCCACTTGTGTTTTAGTCATTACTTACTTAGATTGCCTTGTAAAACTCATCACTGCCACTAAGTACGGCTCATAACTCCTAAGGATATAAGTATTTATTGTCTCTAGTCCCCATACATTACACATTCTGACAAGAATTAAAGTGCTTTCTTTGTGCTCTTGAAACAAGATTGAAAATGTGCTTTTCAATACATTTCTTTGAGGGCAGGGGGGAGAAAGACACCAAACCCTTAGGATCCAGTCAGCTGGCAGAGTCCATTAACTGAAGTGCTATGCCTTTCTTTCCTGGTACCTTAGAGCTCCCATAGGCAATTCCTCGTTTTCCAACAAGTGTCTGAGGATTCTGGAAACCCCTTGAGGCTTCACACTAGTCACTGGAAACTCAGATTTCTCGGGGCACTGTGGGACATGGTGCTGGGACTAGACCTTTCTCAGGTGCTGGGATTAGACCTTTCTCAGCAAAAGTCCTGTGCTGGTTCCGTGTGGCTGTCTGGTTTCCAGAGCTCTATGCATTTCTGACCAGGGCTGGCCCATGCCAAGGGGAGCTCTCTTACCAGCCAGCACAGAACTCCACAGGTCACTCCCGGGTCCACACTGCTCTTTGCTCCTTGCCCAGGCCCTGCCTCACATTCGGAGCACCTCGTTTAAAAATAAATAAAGGCTGCCTAAATGGGCTTTGCTAGCTTGTAATGACACATGCATGATTACGTGCCTGGCAGATTTTCACTGGATACACGCAGAGGGAGCGAAATGTGTAAGTGCTTTTTCCTACTGTGCGTATGATGAGGTATTACAACACGAGAATGCTCAGTTGAAAGCAAGGCTCTGGTTCAAAGGAAGTGCAGGTGGTTTCGATTGTTTCCATAGACCAGAGTGCCTGCTTAATAAGAACAAGCAAGTACATGCAGAATTCAGAGGATCAACAAACTGTTCTCATTAAGGGCTTTCCACCACAATGTGCCTACAGACACATGCACACAAAATTAAATAAATGTCACAACTTTAAAATGTGGGCTATCAGCTATTGTATTTCAGTTCACTCAGGGATAATTGACCAAGCAGTGCACTCTTTAGTGATGTAATATAAGAAAACTACCTCTTAATTGGCAATAGTAAGTAAGTAATATGATAAGTACAATTTATAGTAGATGCAATTACAGTAGATGCAATTCAGAGTGTATGTGTTTTGTTTACTAGGCCACCACAGAAGTTGAGTACTTTAGTCAGCCATTTTTCCATAGATTTTAATATAACTGGTTAAGTAGTAAAAGATTCTTATTTTTCCTACAGCTGCCACCTGCCTGGAGTACAATAGGCACTTTCTAACTGGCACCTATTCTTGCTGCAAATAAATGCACTGACTACAAGGTGGTCCTAATTACAGCAAACAAAAAAATATATTGTTTGGAAGCTTTATTCTGTTTAGCATCTTTGCCAAAGACCTGGAGTAAGTGATGGAGTGCACCTTCATCAAGCCTGCAGATAACCTAAAATTGGGGGGAACAGTTGAAAGGCTTCCGGGCAAGGCTGCCATTTTAAAGGACAGAAATGTCCTGGAGAAATGGGCCAACAGGATTTCATTAAATTCAAGGGGGACATATGCAGATTCCCACACGACAGAAGGAGAAGCCTCTTGATATGTTGCAGGCTGGGGACTGTCTGGGAAGCAGATGTGCTGAAAGGAGGCTATCCAACACCATTCTTCCAAAGTTCCCTCTTAATCCATAGTTCATAGACCTCTAGTATTCCACTTGTGTTTCTTTCAACTTTATCTGGTTAGTCTGTCCTGAAGTGTGGCATCGGACTACCAGTATTGAGCAGTGAGAAAAGATTATTTCACTTGTCTGGTAGTCTATACATCTGTTCATACTTTCCAGTATGACACTTGATCTGTCTAATGTAGTGTTTCTGTCTGACCATGGCTAAAGACCAACACACTGCAGACAAAGATGGAAGAAACACACAGGAGTCAAGTCTGGAATTATCTTTTTGCGATATTTGGATGAGGTCTAATATTTTATAGCCAGGATGAGGTTAGATAACATAGGATAGGCCCAGCTGCACCTTGTCTCCATCCCTTTTCTTTCCCAAATCATTCCTTTCTCTGCTCTTACCCCTAGCTGTGTTGTAGCCTTTCTTGTCTTACTTTAACTTCCCAATGAATGAGCCAGTTCAGCTTAGAAATCCAGGTGATACTACCTGCTCTATTTATAATGTTAGCTTTCTTCTGTCTTAACAAATACCTTTGGCTTCCAGTGGAGCCTGAATCACAGTCAAAGATGAGCAGGAGCATGAAGGAGAAAGAGATGTATAAGAAATAGAACAGTTTTTTCCTCAATCTCCGTGGCCCACAGCTCATACCCCTTTTTAACATTTTTGGACTGGAGAGCTTCCAGTGAATGCTAATTAAACTTCACAATACTCCGGTAGAGCAAGTCTTGTCATCTTTAAGGGGTGAAAAAAGAAGAGTCCAGAAGGAAATGGCCTTCCTCAATGATATTAGGTAAGGCAGGAGGAAAGTCAGAAGCAGGAATAAAGTAAAGGCCTCTTCCCTAAACTCCTTATTTTCCCCTTTATCCCTATGCCATAGTGCTGTTTTTAAAGTTTACAACAGCTAAGACTTTGCATGTTTAGAATATTACTACTACAAATAATGTCCCTACATACAGGTATGCCAATAATACAGACTTTGTCAAAGTTAGGCAGAAGAGATCAAGGAACATACATCATAAAATAGGTAAGGATTTAAAACCTAGAAGGTGCAAATGTTTATGGCCTCCATAACAAAATTCCCAAGTGATAGGCCATACACAGCAGCTTTCAACAGAGAGCAAGCTAAGCAGAATGGAATCAAAAACTAAAGTGCTTCAGGTAGTGATCTGTTCAATGTTAACACACTGAGTTAACAGCTACCTAGAATGAGCCATCAGTCCCCCTGGATGATTGCAGCTTTTTATCTAATACTTGTTTGATGTAAAGCACTTGATTGGCAAAGATCCATGGCTCTAGCCTCCTGTCTGGCCACCTCAAGTCACAGAACCATGCTGTCACACTGGTCTAGTGAAATTTTGTCATATTCACAGAGCTTCAGGACAAGATGAAGGAATTGTGTTCATCTTGGCCTGTTCAGTAAGATACCCTCATAAGCAGTGTGCTGGGGGAGACTAAAAGAACTAAAATTGAACTTTTGGCATGAATGTTACCCCTATGACATCATGGAAAAAAATGAAAGAAGAAAGCAAACATGAAAGCATGGGAGGACAGTTTCCCTGTTGTTGCATTAAAAGTGGCAGCTTCCATTAGCATTTTGCTAGCAACATAATCTCCCCAGAGAGCTGAAGTGTCTGTTCTGAGGAGTTCAGGGGCAGACATAAACATAGCGCAAAGCTGCACCATCCTCTTGAATCTGAAAAAGTGGTGAACTCAAGCAGAGAAGCACCTCAAGCTGCTAGGGAAAATGGAAATCCAAAAAGTCAGATAGAGCCGTACCTAAGTGTCAGGAGGATTTAGTCACCCAGATGCTGTCAAGTCTCATATTTCAAAACTAGACTGAGCAGGTACTGTACTCTGTGTGGCCCTTTCTGTACACTTTTCCTCCAAAGAACAAACAGTGCATAGTCCTTGGTCCTAAATTTTGCAACTTGGGTCTCTGACCAGAGCTTACCCTAATTCCTCAACACTGTCTTATTGCAATACAAAGCCAGTGTGCTACCTGGCTACACACCAAGCCTTGAAGCATCAAAGCCCTCTCAAGTCCATCAGTTCTCCAGGTTAAATCTTGGTCTTAATTTGAACACCCTTTTCTCCTTTGTGATCTCATTTTGTGAGTGAAACCTTCATCTTCTTGCAAGTAATCATTATTTTGATATCAGGAATATGTACATTTCAGCTATGTTTATTCTTGATAAAAAGGATATGAGGAACTTTGCAAGTACATATGCCATAGAGAATACTGTGTATGCAAAGTTGGATATCCACCCAAAGGCTGATCCTGCAAGAACTCCACATACAAAAATCCCATTTCATTCAGACTCTGTTTCACATGCCCACTGTCAAGGCACCCAGAATTCCCTCTTGGCAAGGCAGAAGCATTTTTAATTGTCATGGTAGGTGATTCTAAAAGGTATAGAAGTCGATAATGTAAAACTGTACGTAGGTAAAATAGCAGTCACAGTTCCACTGAGAATCATCCAACTGTACAGGGATTATAGAGGTTTATAAGAAACATCAGCCCAATACATCTGCTTTTGTACAAAGGGTTAACTTTAACAAAAAGCAACAGAAGGTTAGCAAGGCTTTAGGGGCATACTGTACTGCATATACCCTTAGAGAGGCTGATAAGATGGTTGTATTGGAAACTTTTTGGGCCTGATCCTATGAAGCAAATAGAAAATCCTGTTGCTTTAGTGAACAGCAACGGTGGTCAGAAACTTGAAGAACTCATGTGTTAGCCTCCATGCCTGGTGTCTGAAAATACCCACAGTTTTTGAGGAGAGGCCATCCCAGTACAGAGCAGAGCAGGACAACCCCTCCCTTGCCCACCTGGTGATGCTGTGCCTGATACAGCCCAGGCACTGCTGACTCTTATTCAGCTTGCCATCGACCAGGACCCCAAGTCCCCTTTCACAGTGTTGCTCTGCAGCCTCTCATTCCCCAGTTTATACACATAATCAGGCTTGCCCCATCCCAGGCGCAGAATCCAGCACCTGGCCCCTGCTAAATTTCATACAGTTGGTGATTGCTCATCTCTGTAATTAATTCATCAATGTCTCTCTGCAGGACCTCTTTGCCTTCGACAGAGTCAACATCTCCTCACCAATGTTGTTGGTGAACTTGCACTCTATCCCTTCCAGTCCTGCCTCAAAGTCGTTAATGAAGACCCTGAGGAGAACTGGGCCGAGGATGGAGCCCTGTGGAACCCCACTGGTAACAGATCACCAGTCTGGTGTCACCCCAGTCACTACAACTCTTTGGGCCCAAACCACGAGCCAGTTGCTCACCCATTGCACGATGTGCTTCTCCAGCTGTGGGATGGATATTTTGTCCAGAAGGATCCTGTGTGAGAGAGTAACAAAAGCTTTACTGAAATCCAAAAGGATTACATGAATTGCCTTTCCTAGATTAACCAAGTGGGTTACCCAGTCACAGAAGGAGTTCAGTTTCCACGAGCAGGACTTCCCCCTCATGAAGCTGTGCTGGCTGTGACCAATGACTGTGTTATCCTCCAGCTGTTTTTCAATATTCCCCAGAAAAATCTTTTTCATTATTTTACTGGGCACTGAAGTGAGACTGGCAGGCCTCTACTTTCTGGGGTTCTCCATTTTGCTCTTCTTGAAAACTGGGACAGTGTTCACCAGCTTCCAGTCAGCTGAGACCTCTCCCTATCGAGGCCTTCAAATCTGTAGGGATACAGCTGGATATTATAACATGAGTTTCATTTGTTTGTCCCTTGGCTGAAAAAATAAAGGAGGACCCATGTAAACCTCTTTTTTCTACCCAGACACTGTAGAGGTGGCTGAACCACAGATTCTGATTATAGACCTCAGTTCAGCCTAGGCGGGTGTGAGAAAAGGTCTGGGGGGCTTCTTCCAGCTGTTTCATGTTTTGGTGAGGCCTCATTCCTAGGCCAGGGATTTTGAGGAGAGGGATTTCACTCTGCACTGCTACCACCCTGCATGAAACCCCCCACCCAGACCCACTGGCTGTAGCTGAGCTTCAGCTGCCAGAGCCTTGGCCTAAGCCCCTTGCTGTGCAGTCAAACCCGTCACTCCTGAGGTACTTAATCTCACATTTATAAGAAGTAAATCTACACTGTGAAAAAAAAAATAAAAGTATTTTTTTTCCAATCTTAAAATTCTTCTTTTAGAAACCAAGCTAAATATGACATAAATATCCTAGACAAATGCATGTCTCTGGAAATACTGAAACCCTGGCCCCATGACACAGCTGCTGGGATTCCTGCCATTCGCTAAAAAGTTAAGCTGGGAAACACTTTGTCCAATTACTAAAAACAATGAAGATATAAAGGAATTATAACCTAAAAACAGAGGTGTTGAAAGAAAGAACACAGACCCACGTAATAAAAAATATTGATTTAATTAAGGCAGCAGAGTAAAACATTCACAAACTTGGATGCCCCTGGTGTGAGTGCATAGGAGGGGCAGGTGGGTGTGCATGTGTAAGCACACATGCTTCTCTTGGAAGTAGTTTGTGACTGAATCCTAATGGAGGTGTCACAGACGGGGGGGATGGATCAACTCCTCTGCTCTAAAATTGATGCAGAGAGCAGTACTGGCATGGACACTTATAAGAAGTCCTAGTGTAGACCCCATGCCTGCAAACAGGTGCTGGTTTTGCCTGGAAAGACGGACAGTGAGATGGGCTTTTGTGCTCTGAACTTCTGAACCCTGCAGGAGACCCGAACCACCGAACTGCACTTGGGTTGTTTGTGAAGAGAGTAATTTATTGAGCTCCATCCTGGAAGAAACCACAGGACGTTCTAAAGGGCTACATTCAACACCTAAAAATACTCCTCCAGAACTGGATGAAATGAGAAAGACTTCAAGATTGAGACAGACATGTGTTTCCAAGGGCAATATTTTGTCCAGCTCTCAGAAAGTAGTATTTTAGTGCTTTTGGTGACTGGAACAAAGACACATTCAGCCCCCATTGCATAACGTCAAAATGACCACAGAGCAATTTTTGGTTGTCCTTGTCAGGTGATAAGCAAGAGCAATAACATGTTTGGGAGTTCTCATTTCTCTAACAGGAACCTGCAGGCCACTTGTGAGTGATTTGTGCTGGAAAGGTGAATAAATAATACTTCAACTGAACCTGAAGTGTTCTGCAGAGAGCAAGCAACAGGAAAGACGAAGAGGGGAACTTTATGTGCTTATCTTGGAAATTATGTGTCTACAGACAAAAGCCTGTGATTCTTTTCCTTTGCCCCTTGGTTTCTTAGCCTCTCAGGGATACCTGCACCATATTTTGAAGTTTTTCTTTCACACACATGGAATTTAGAAACTATCTTTAAAACAAGCTGCAAGAAATTCAAGGTTGTCATATACTCTAATACTGCAGTGGGGGATCTAAACAAATCACTAAGTATCTTGGGATTCAAAATGAGGTGAGTTGCAAAGAGTCCCTGTGAAAAGCAGCCACCTAGTACCAGAGTAGAGGGAAACTATAATGAGAACCACCTTATTTAAGTATTGCCAGAAAAACTAAACTACTCTCAACAGCAGATATTTTAGGGACCTTTCCACTATACTCTAAATTTTTTGGCTGGTCACTTTCTAGATGATTCAATTCCTGTTCCTTTGGAAGCATGCTGAAAACCACAGAAATAGCCATTAATCTTTGGGAATGCTGAAGTCTTGAGCATGTCAAAGCTCCCAAAAGCATTTCAAAAAGTCTGAGCATTTCCCCATAGGAGTCCAGTGACTTTTGTTTCTAGGAAAGAGTAGTTATAGACACCATTTAAAGCAGACTAGAAAAGCAGACATAGCACTACAGTGCAGTTCCACAGTGAGCTGCATTACTTGGGGAGAGGGGTTTTGTCACTCCTGAACCTGTAGCTGAGGTCCAGCTAATTGCTAATGCTTAGCTGTGAGGAAGAGCATCCATGCACAGAAAGCAGCCAGCAGCAGTTTTTGTTCAAGGCTCTGAACAGTGCTGTGACACTTCACACTGTTTCAGCAGCCACCCCACTACAATATAGGGAAACTATAGAGAGGAGGCGGAAAAACAGCATCAAAAGCCTGGGTTTTCCACAGGCAGAAGGTACACATGCCACATTTTCACATGCCAGAAATACGTGTGCAAAACCAATACTACAAAATAAATGCCATAAATTTTGTCCTGTCCAACAGCAGCACTGTCTCAATAAATTACGGCTTTACTACATTTATTTCTACTGCAGAAGAAATATAACCTCCAAAAAGTTGGTTTGTTGTGGAAGGTCATGGGGTTCTTTGTACTGTCCAGATCTGATCACTAAACAATTTTTTTTCAAGGGACTATATTTTCAGATAAGCCAATACTCAGGAACTACAAGGGGTCAGACTTTCACAAACAAGCTTTCTTGTGTAATTAGTTAAATGAAATTGCCAGATAGCTGCACATTAAGATATCTGGCTGCTTTACTTGGGTGACACTTTGCTAAGCTTTAGCTTTTTTTCCTGACAGGGACATTTTTGTCCCTTACATTTTGGAAAAACTGTGCTGCGTTTCTCAGTCAAGGGAAAGTTGATTACATTGCTTACTGTTTTAGGAAAATACCTGCTACTCTTTTTGTCACTTTCTCTTTACTTGAGGACAGTATCACAAAGAGGAAAAGGTATTAAAGTGCTTCAGATTTAGTGAGACAAAGGGGAAGTATAAAACAAGAGGTGAGAAGAGTTACATGGGTGGATATTCTGCAAAGGACATCCTATCTGCCTATGCTGTGGTGGTGTCCAGTGCCATGAAGCTTGCAAGTGATACAAAAATACAAACATGATGACAATGATCCTCTAATGTATTAATTACTAATAGAGTTGCTTGCTTTCACAGAACCATTTGGCTCGAAAGGGGCTGCAGAAAGCTATTTAGTCCAAGAATTTCTTCAGCATAACCTATTCATGCCATGTCATTATAGCTTTTACTTTACACATCTCCATGTACTAATCCCTCTTGCTGTGACTGATATTTTCATTCTTTCAGAAGCCTCACAATTATGGCCTGTCACTCTTTTCATTCATATCTTTACTACATTGGGAGTCGCATCCCATTGCTCTGATTTTTCTGCCTTTTCCTGTGTTCAGCTTCTCTTTCATCAACACTGTCATCTCTGAGGCTCCATTGAAGACTCCATCTCCTTTGCACACCATCACTGTTCTGTTGTTTTTTCCACTTCCCTCATATGTCACTTAATATAACTTGCTTAGCTGTAGGGGAATATATTTCTGTAATTCTTAATCACACTACACTTCCAAAGACTCTTCTTTGTCCAGGGGAGACTGTACTGTGCATCTGATTTTTTGCTAGCAGAGGAAAATCTGGCTGGCAGGCACACATGCTCTTCTTTTAACAAAACAAAATTCCTCAGGTTCAACACAAACACATGCCCAAAGCAAGCATTGTTAAAAAGTAAGAAGAATTTTAAAGAGAGGGAAACGAAAGCAGCCAGGGAAAACACAGCTTCTTAATTTTGTTGCAAATTATTTTCCAACACTCCCTTCTCCCAAACCACCTTGATCAAACAATCCCTGCGCAGCCTGCTCTGTGCTGGGTCAATTGTAGTAAACATCCAGCTGTGCCTGGCATGCAGGTGTTTGGGTTATGTGTTGCCAGCTACAGGTGGACTGATTGATGTTGCAGTTGGTTTTTCTGGGGAAAGGAGCCATACAGGAAGGAAGGTGAGGGAAAATGACTGGGCTAGGCTCGTTCTGCACTCATGGTCTGCTGGCATTGTAAACCTTCCGAACAGATCCAGTGCTGTGTTCAGAGCCCCTTTCACATTTCTCTCTGCAGCCATGAGTACTGGACAATCTGACACTTTCCACAGCTTGCATGTTGCCTCTGCAGTTCCCTTTTGGGTGGGATTAGGTGGGTAGATGAACTTTTGCTTGCTACCACAAATCCTTTTGAAATACAACCTCACTTCTGCAGACTTTCTCAAGCACTTACCAGTTCAGGAAGAGCAGGTCAGGTCAGCACAGCAGGGGCTCCACACAGCTCAGGAAACAGCTATTGTCCCAAATGACATCTTGCTGCCTGGATTTTTTTTCCTGTCATTTTAGTTTAAATAACAGCAGATAATGCCTCCTGAGCTCCCTCCTGCCTTATTCTATCTCACCAATGCATTAGAAAGTGACTGTATCTGAGGGTTCCCAGCTGTTAGTGTAGGTGATAGGGCTAAATCTTGTTACTGACTTTAGCACTCTCAACCTGAAATGTTTGTGTGGTTGAAGAAAGTTAATGGAACCTTTCTGCAGCAGCTATTACTCTGAGTTAAGAAAACATCTTTGTGTTGCTCCGTTAACACCTCCTCGGAATGTTACTGCAATAAAAAGCCCACAAAGATTCCCAATCTGTTTCTTCAGAAATGAAGGTGTCACAGCCAATGCATTAACAGCTAACAATTAGCAAAAGGGCTTAATTCAGATTTCTCTGAGATGTGATCTATGCATTTACATGAAGTAGGACAATATATCTATGACATTTGGCATGGGAAATGTACAAATGTCTCTCCAAAGGTGGATCTGTTTCCAAAAATCACTGTGACAATGTTCAGCTGTTGCTCCTAAGATGATAGAATTGGGTGATAAAATTATATACTCTGACATCATTACTAGTGTCTGATTCAATGCGTTTTTGTTTCCTGGAACAGAACAAATGTTGTAGAAGCTTGCTGTTCATTGGAGTTATGGAGTGGCACTCTCCAAACAAATACAATTATCCTCCACTTTGTATCAGGGCAACTCCCACTTCTCTTTTCCCTTTCATTTCCATTTTCATTCACTGCCCCTTCTCCTTTATTCCCTAGCAGGGAGGGAGGATGTTGGCAGCCCACCTTCACACCTTGTCTCTTTGCAGCTCTCCAGCAGAAGGGGTAACCTCATGTTGATAACAGTGTTTCGCTATTTAATGAACAAAAGCCAAGGTAGTGAAGCCATGGTATGGACAGAGTTCCCAAGATCAAATCTGCTGTTTGCATGTTGCCTTGCCAGCACTTTTACGTCAATTAATGCTTTCCTGCAGTCAGGTGTTTTTCATTAGCAAGAAGAAAGAGATTCCAGGTGAAGATTTTATAAATGTGTTGACAAATGCCAACATTCTTTTACTCAAGTTATGATTAAAATGATTGTAACCTCCTAGTGAAAATGTTAGGAATTCTCTTGATGTGGTTAGGAGGGAGAAAATTTGGCTGAGGGTGCCAGAATGAACTCTTTGATTCTGCAGAAAAACTGGACAACAAGCCAGAAGGTAGTTTGTCCACACACACACTGTGGATATGTGGCTTAGAACAGTGTACTTATACGCAGATTATTAACTGAACCATGGATGTGCCTTTCTGATCCAAGTTACATTTTAAACTAAATACTCAGGTTCAACCACCCTCCCCAGCCTGAAGCCCAAATCCTAGCCTTCTAATAGAGATACTGATCCCTATTACCTGCAGGTCCTTCTCTTCATCATTAACAGCTTACCAAGCAGCACAACTGACAATGGCTCTGTGCTTCACCTCCTTCTTGGGACACACATGTACATGTGTGCCTGTCTTTAGGGTTGCACTACACTTCATTTGATCAGATTGCCATATGATTTCTGGCAGCCCTGAGGCCTTGTTTGTATTTACAGGTTTGATCCAAAGTGTGTGTCTTGTGTTATGCTATCTGCAACCCATGCATACACTAATGAGAGTGTGTTGTTTAGCTCAGTTAATAACCAGGGCTGTTCTCTGAACTGGCTCCCAGAAGCTCTGACTGTGTGAAATTATTTTCTGCCCTGACACAGGCAGAGTAACCACAGAATCACAGAATATGCTGAGTTGGAAAGGACCTTTAGGGATCGTTGTGTCCGACTCCTGGCCCTGCACCGCTCCATCCGCAAGAATCACACCGTGTGCCTGAGAGTGTCGCCAAACACTTCTTGACCTCTGTCAGACCACTTCTCTGGGGAGCCTGTTCCAGTGCCCAACCCCCCCTCTGGGTGAAGAACATTTTTCTAATATCAGCCTAAACATACCCTGATAGAGGGGCATTCCCTCAAGTCCTGTCACTGGTCATATAAAGGCAACATGAATCCCAACTTGATTCCTTCATTTAGTGAAGGAGTGTCACTGCTGTCTAAGAAAGTGTAATACCTCGTCTGGCAGTTTTTTTGATAATTCCAATAAGATAAAGAAAGAGCAGAAAAAATTTCCCACCAAAACAGGGAAGGATTCCTTCCCTAATTCAGAAAGGAGCTCTCTCATTTTGTCTTCTTGATTTCTACACTTCTGCAGAATATTTTTACTGTGACCCCTAGAGTTTAGAGAGTCACTATACAGCTGACTAACCCTTTTTACACTGGGATTGTTCATCAGTAGTGCCTCAGTTTTGAGTGCAGGATTTTTAGGCCAAGCAGTTTCACAAAGAGCGAGAGCTGCTGGTGCATCCAGGGTTCAGAGATGTAGGGCTCTGCACCACGACAGTCAAGTAGCAAATACCAGGTCCCACATCTGCTGTGCCATTGGCTTGTGCTGGCAGCTGTCACATTGCATGTCCCAAAAAATCCTTGTGTGAGATGCCAGCATTGTAGCAAAGCACATTTTCATTGGCAATTGAGAGATGGAATCTATTCTACAAGTAATACAACCCAGTAATACTAACAGCCCAGCACTCTGCTTATGTGCACATTCCCAAACTTTCTATTAATAGCTAAGCTATGAAACAGCAGATTACTTTCCATGGATGAACATCTAACCTGACAAAAGAGCATATTCTAAAGATGGAGTGAAATTAATGTACAAAAAAAACCCCAAAATTCTGCCCAAACTAAAAAAAAAAAGTTAACTGCCAATTGTTTTGAAACAATTTGGAAAAATTAGTAAATTATTTGTCAGTAGAAGCGAAAAAAAAAATAAAATCACTATGGAAAAAAGTTTTTACTTTCAAAACTAGACAGATGCTCTGTTGTGGCTTTAAAGGCAAAGGGAGGAAATACTGGTTTGGCCCATTTTGATCTCTAAAGGCTTGTAAATCAGTGATAATAAGCTTTCCTAGTCTAGCCTGGGAGAGGCTGTTCTGGAGTGATTCACATTTCAAAGAGCTCAGGATAAACAGAGCATGACTCTTCAGTTTGTTCCCGTGGAGTAAGCAGGACAGTACAAATTGGGGAAGACTGCTGTTTAGGGTGGACCAAATCTTCCACCAACCTCAAAGCCAGAACAATTAGTACAGTGGAGCTCAGCTGCTTTCATATTCCAGCCAAAATCACTCCCTTGTTAAACTCTCGTAACTAAATAAAGGATAAATAAACTAAAGAAAGGCAAACGATGACTGTTCCCTGGGTTTTGTTACTGAGTTGTGTCACAGGATCTGCTTCCTCTAGGACCTTCCAGGATTTTGTCCTTTTGACAAAGTCTGTTTATTTGGTTGGACTCTGGAGAACGATATTGGTTCTGAGAAAAAGAAGAGGTTTATGGTAAACATAATTGATCTAAAAAAGGTAAACAACCCAACCCTTTGTGTCCAGTGAACGGCCATGAAAAAATTCATGTCAAAGTCATTCCCACAGTACTAGCAAGATAGAAGTCAGTGAAACTCTGGGACTCACAATGATGACTGGAGAAGGGACCATGGGATAGCAGCATCAGCTGCTTTGGCTACTCCAAGCAACACTGTACCTTGCAGAGTAGACCAGAAAAACCTAATTCTTATGTATGGAGGGGAGTTTTCCAGTAGACATTTATATATATTTCCAGTATACATTTATACATGTATATTAGTATAGACTACCCATGTTCTCCTAACAAAACCTAATTTCTAATACTGCAGGAGGCCCAAGTCTGTGTCCAGCTGAGAAAAAAAAAATAGCCAACCAAAATTTAATTTGTATCAGCATAACTAACAATTAACAAAAAAAAAAAATCAGAGATTTTCTGTTGGTTTATCTGAGAACAGAGAGCAAAACCTCAAAGACTTTGCAAAACTAAGCAGACACTGCAGAGTTTGAAAAGCAGCCACCCATCATAAAGCAGATCTGGGCAAAACAAAGTAAATGGCATAGGTTCTCCATGAGGAAAGTATAGGGATTTTAGCATCCCTAGAGTAGAAGCATTATTCCAGGAACAGTAAAGATGGGTGTACACCACAATCTGCAAAGACTGCAGAGATTGTGTTGAATTACAGGCTGTAGAGGTTATTACTTCACCACCCTCTCATGGCTCAGGACTTTGTCATGTAGATCCAAACACCTCACTGCATGGCACAGGCTCAACATGTCCTACACTGCACCTCTCCTCATACCAGACCTTTGCCTTAAATACCTGACCACCTCACTCCAATCTTTGCGGTAGGAGCTGGAAAACTGACAGGATCAAAAAACCAATTCACAGAAAAAAAACTGTCATGGTAGTAACTGGGTGAAGGCATCGAGGAAGAGATGGGTCATCAGCAACCAAAGGCTGTGATTTTGCATTCTGTTTGCTCTGCCTACAGCAAAAGGATTACCCTGGAAAGAATGAAACTCTCTCACTCCCCCATATTTATGTTAAGGTGTGCCTGGAGACTTGCAGTCAGCATTGAAGCTCTGTTGTGCTAGACGTTCCACAAACACAGCGAGAGATAATCCTCCATCTGAAAATAATTTGAAATCTAACCAAAAATACAAAACAGAGAGAGGAGAAACAAAGACCCAGAGATGGAAGGACTTGGCAGCAGTTAGACGAGTCAGTGGAAGAGCTGGACACAGAGCCTTGCCTCCTGCCTTTCAAGTGAGTGCCCTCACCTCTAACTCATGCTCGAGCTTGGAGGCAGGCAATTTATATGCTACAAACCTATTTCTTATAACCCTGTATGTGCTGCTGCTCCTTGAAAGGCTCTGTAAAATCACACTCCTTTCATGAAGGTATAAAAGAAAGATCAAAAGACAGAAATAGATTGTGTGGAAGGCTGTTGGTTTGTGTTTTTGAACAAAATCCATATTCAAAGCAGGAAAACTTTTAAGGTAGCAAACAAAGCTGAATTTTAAATATTTTTTATCCATGTTATATCCACATAAAAATTACCTGCCTCTTGGCTTTAAATAAAATCTATAGAATAAAAGAAAGCAAAACCTGGACCACCTTCCTCATCTCTGTTTTGGTTTTTTTGCTCTCTAGAAGAACAAGGAGTTTATTACTGAATTACAAGACAATAAATTCTGACACAACTACTTCATGGGCATATACTGAAAACATCTTGTGGAATTTGCTTGTAAGGGAGGTCATAAAGTCAAAGAAAAGTTGATCTTTTAGGAAGGGCTGAATAACTTCATGAGTCATTACCAGTAAGTCTTGATGTTATGCAAGGAAATGTAAAAAAATCTTCTGTTAGAGTACAAGATGATTCCTTACATATCTCATTTTTAGCAGAATGAAAGATTGTGAGTAAAGCACTACGAAGAAGAGTCACTGTCTGACATTTGGATTTTTCTTCTAGTTTGGTTTGCTATTGCATGTTCCTGGTGTCCTTACTGTCCATGGATTTGAACTTTTTGGAAGAGGTTTTGCCTTAATGCTTACATCCCAACATAGAGGATGTAATTAGACACTTGCTAAAACACATATTCTATCTCTGCCTTAAAAATAAAAAAATTCCAAGGTTTCTGTGGTCTACAATTGACTCAATGTATAAATTCAAAGGACATCAACATTTAATATTTTGTTACTCTGAAGACTTGGAAGCATTAAATTTTACACCATATTATTTCTAATTGTAACAGCAGCACATCCCTTAAAATTATGCCAAAATTTAATGTCAGGTGTGAGGTTTTCCATTCTTACACTATTCACTCAAAATATTAACAGAAAATAAAAAGAGGCATTTCTATCATTAATCACACTCTCAATGAGAAAGTTGTATGCTGCCACCAAACCCATTGTAAACATTAAAATTCTATTATTTTAGTAGTTTAAAATACAATTGGCTTCAAGTAAACTCTGAAGATGATGAAGAATACTGTTTTTCTACTTTGAAGATGATGAAGAATACTGTTTTTCTAGACAGCTCACCTAGGTGCTCTGCAGTGATGACAGGGGGACGTCCTTCTTCCTACTGACAAGCCAAGGAAAATTATCCCCCAAAACTTAAATGGTCCTAAGCCTCATGTTCTCTGTCTGTCTAAAGTGATTTAAAGTAAATTATGCAGATAGCCAGGGGTGTGTCTGCTGCTGCTTATTTTACTCACACAAGCAGTATGACTAATTCAATTTTAAAGCAAATCAGTCCTGTTAGGTCACTCAGTCTTCATCCTGTATAAAACAAGGCAGGGAATGTTGCTTGGTTCTGTAATGAGTTCAATCAATGTTATGTGAAAAAATCTTGCATTTAAAATTCTCAGTCGGACTGCCTCAGGAACAGCGACTCCAACAACTATCATGTCAACATAGATTTTTATCCAGACATTCACTCTTCTTCTCAAACCATTTCAAAAATTTTGGAAGTGACAGTGCTCCTACATTCTCTGCAGAACTGTAGTAGAAACAGACCCATTCACTGATGCTGACCTAGAAAATATAAAGATATGGAGAAATTATTTCTCCATTTCACATAGAACACCGGTTTCTTTTTTTCCATTTTAAAAGCTGGAACTTTTTCTCTAAAACATGAAGTCTTAGAGAAATTAATTCAGCGTGTGGTGTAACAAAGTTTTGTAGCTTTACTTTGTTTTGCTCAAGTGAGTTCACATTGTGTAAGATAAATATCATTCATGTCTTTGAGTCACATCCCTGTGAATCTTGGGGGAGAAGTAGACTTCAATACCTTGAGGTGGCCATCTTGGAGTCTGGGTCACAACAGGAATAATCAAAATTACAGCATCTTTCCTATCACAACCTCTTTCCCTCAGGAAGCCTCAAGTTTTTTGGAAATTCTGCCAGAAATGGGATGTGCTGTAGCATGGATCACGCCACTAAACTTACTTCAGTTTCAAGGATGTGAACCCAGTGAGTAATTTCAGACAAGCTACAGCAGCCTAAACAAGGACAAAGGGCTGGGGTACAAATAATAACTGCATCCTCTCAGACTGAAGACACTGAGCGATGTTAAAGAAAACATACACTTTCTGAGGTTTTCACCTTAAATAGAAAGGCTAAAACATCACAGGCTGGAAAAATAGAGTCATCTCGCCACAGGACAGAGGCAAAACAGCGTCTTTTAGCTGACCAGAACTCAGAGATCTCTCCTGTCCTTGCAGCAATTTGGACATGAATCCACAGCCAAACCATTGCTCACAGCTGGTATTTGGGTTAGCCATTGCTGGGTGATGCTGAACTCTGACTACTGATTTTATTTCCCCCAGACTTAGGTCTGCCAGCCCCCTCAGCTCTCTGCACAGTCCCAGCTCTCTCCCTCCCCGGGCAGAGCAGACAATACTACTGTTGTAACCTGGGGCAGTAGGTAAAAATATGTATTTAGGCAATCTGTCTAGGGTAAGTAATCACACTATCTGAGCATTTCCATTTCAAAGGGTCATGCGTTTGGGTTTTTCCCCATCACTCAGTTTTCTCATCTTTTTAAGATTCAGTTTCCTCCACCTGGCTTTTGCTTAAGACAACAGTCTATGCTAAGTTTGACCACAAACAGTTAAGCCATTTCTGAGAATGTTGACAGAAAAGCAGGAGTATAAATTTGCTCTATTTTTCCTTTTTTTGGCAACATTTTTAGTTCTGAACAACTCAGCATCTCAGTAGGAAGTGGAAAAGAGTTAAAATTTGACCCCAGGTCAAGAATGTTTTTTGATGATCCAGAGAAAATTCTCTTTTCTATCAGCAAGTCTGTAAGACACAGAGCTTGAGCAGCTTGCAGTTGGTCACCCAGACAGGAGGTCATTCTGGTTTTCATTGTTTTAATAAGTCCTAAGGCCTAGGTCTTCAACTAGCTCTACTCTGAATTTTCATGTGGCAAAGTTTGTTATTTAGGAACTGTTCGCTACAGTGTACCTTTTTATTGCTGTCTAGATAGGACAACTCAGGAGAATAAAAACTTTCAAATGGTGTGAAGTTTCAAGTTACGGTATGCTTTTAAGCTATGTTAAATTCTTGAATAGATTGATTTAAGGTTGAAGCTGCTTTAGGCCAAGATTTAATCAAATTAGAGCAAACTGTGATTACTTTTTCTCTAAAAGAAGGTAAATATATCAATTTTGTCAACAGATCTTCCTCCAGATCTTTTTTCTGAGCTGGTCCCATCATTATCTTAGCTCACATTCTTTGGTGTTCTGTAGGAAATCAGAATTACACTTATTCAGGGCGCTAAATGTTCAGTGGGAAGAGGGTGTTTTTGTTTGCTGCCTTGTTTTGTGAGAATCACCCATCACTTCACAGCTTTATTGTTCCCCAGGTGCTCCCCTGGAGAAGCTGAGACGCTCAGACCACAGGCTTTGCCATCTTAGGATCTGCTGGCGAAATGCGGATATAAATTGCAACTTGCACCCGGTGGGGAGGAACTTGTAAACACGAGATAAAGCAATGTGTACAAAAGCACTGGCAGGCCAGGGGGGTTGAGAAAGTTAGCAGTTTCCCTGGCTGGAGGAGCCAGGCCAGCAGATAATTCTTTGGAGTGATTTCTTCCTCTTAGAAAGTACTCAAGTGACCTTAAGCTGCTGAGCTGGCAGCAAGCACCGCTCGAGTTCAGCGGATGCACATGTCTGCACTGCGTGATTCCACCACAGGGACCTGAGACCTCGGGAAGCAGCTTTAATTGAATAAAGCCATCCAGGGCATGGACAGCCCTTGTGTTGAGTTGCTGGAACAGCATGAACTGAAAGAAGCGCTACGGCCTGAAAGCCATAAAACTGGGCTGACCGCATCCTCCAATCATTTTTTGGCGCTGAATTACACAAAGTTGTCTTTTCTTGTTGTGTTGCGCAGATAAATGACACAGATTATTCCTTCATTTTTCAAAAGATCATACATAAAAATTATCTTCAGAATGTCCCTAGATGTACTGCTGGAAAGAGCAGCATAAAATCCCTTACAGAAAGGGTTTTCCTTCTTCTTCCCTTTTCAAAAGAAATTTATATGTCTATCTCTTCAATTTGAAATTAACATTTGTCAATCAAGTGTATACATACAGACACATACACAATTTATGTATTTCTGCATATTTTCATTAACCCTATATTTCTAAGAGTTTTGAAAATTATGAAAGAAACTATGACAAGGAAATCTTCCTCACTTTCTTCTCTTGAGTTTCTCTCTCCTCAGTGTAACAGCCTCAGATTCCTAAACTATTTGGATTGAGTTTGAAATTTGAAATTCATTTGAAATATCATTGACAATAGCTCATATTGACAGTGCTGACAGCAGAATAGTCAGTAAAAATAACCTTCCTTTGCCCAAAGGCTGTCGGTTTCCTCTTTTTATTTTAGATGCCCCTAAAACTTTCATTTTCATAAAACACTTTCTTTTTTATACTGCACAAAAGCTAGGGTGAAGATACAGTTAACAAAAAATAGAGGGAATCAATTAAATCTTCCGCTGTCTACACCACCACTACATGAAAGGATTAGAAAAGTTTCCCATGGACTTGCACAAGACAAGGACTTTTTCTGACTGTTCATAGAATGTTATTTCTTGAGAGTAATTGCATAACAAGTTGTGGAATTCAAATTAGCAGATAATGCACAAAATAGAAAGGTTTTTTTCAGATAGCTGGCATTACAAAGAACTAGAAATCCTAAATGTTTTCACTACATTTTTGTCTCACTTTACCTCACAAGTTCTTCCCGCAGTGAAATGAAGGCTAACAAAAGGAAATAGGAGAAGCTAGACTTGTAGTGTAAACCAGCTCATAGTTATTTTGTCACTAAACAAAAGCAAGTGAGGAAAATGAAAATATTACCTGAGTTTATTTAAATAGTATTGTCGGTCATACATTATTCATGTTTCACTTCAGTGTCAAAATACATCCTGAAAATTTTGCTTCTACACTAATCCTTTTTGGCTCAAACCGGGTTCTGTGATGCCATTCCAGCAACACTCAAGCAAAAAAACCTGCACTGTTTGGATGAGTAAAAGCAGCAACAGATGGAGCTATCTCATGTGAGCTTCTCTTAAAGCTTGAGCTTCTTAAAACACAGAACAGCTTGATGAAACGTTGCATTATAAAGAGCAAGTGAAAACTTCTAACAAGAGGTGAAATGCTGATTGTAACACCCTGAATGTGTTGCAACCCTTATTGATTCCATGATCCCCAAATACAATAACAGATGGAGTCAAGAAGAGGCTGGATGCTCTTGAGTGTTGATAAAGGGAAGTAGAGGTTGAATATAAGCTGGATATTAGAAAAATATTTTTTATGGAAAGGGTCATAAAGTACTAGAATGTTCTGCCTGGGGAGGTGGTGGAGTCATCATCCCTGAATGTGTTTTAAAAAAGACTGGGGGTGTGGGACTCAGTGTCATGGCTTAGTTGAGAAGTTAGGGCATGGGTTGGACTTGATGATCTTGAAGGTCTCTTCCAACCTCGTGATTCTGTGATTCTGTGGAAAGGCTACTGCTCCTGTCCCACAGTGCATATAGAGGCCTCTTTCATCTACATCAGACACCCTTCTGAAATCTTGCAAGGCTGAGTCTCCCTGAGCACCAACCCAGAAATAATAGTCAATCTGCTTCACCTGGACCTTCAGGAAATATCTCAGTGTTTTTGGAGGGTGGGAGGTTAATTAATTCAAACATTCTTTCTCTATACAAATTGTTTTTCTCTGTGAAACTGCTCTTTGTCTCTATCCCAACTATCTTCAATGGACAAGTTAGAGAAGTTGTCACTGGATAATTTCCTGCTTCACTGTAAGGCTTTAAAGCCTAATTTATATTTATTACGATGGCATATATGAAAAATCATGGTAATGAAAGTTAACCTGTAACATTTCAGCAAAGTCAGCAAATACTGTTTCAAGAACCTCAAGTATAGGCACTTTATAAAAACACTTCCATAAGTAAAAAATTACTCACACTTTAAAGGCTTCTCAGTCAGGCTTTAATACTAAGATTGTCATTGAGGTGCCTTAGAAGCTGTGGGTTTTAGAAGCATATTTTCATTTCTTTCTCATATTTTTCTTTCCCTTCCTCTAAAAAGCTTTTTCTGCTCAATGAAACTTAAATAGTTGATCGTTATCAGAAAGAGACAGAAAGATATTCTGGAGAGCACCTAATGTATTTCCAAGCCACAATTCCTTTAATGAAATTTCTTCCTTGGCTCCAGTTTTTCATCTTATTTGTCACACAAATATAACCAAAAAATAATTAAAAAAATAGGCAAAAGCATAAAAGTATTTTTCAAGTTGTTACTGTACAGTGTTATATGAGCTATTTGACCCAAGAACAACTGTAAGTGAGATTGAGTGAAAACAGAATATCAGCCCTCCTTTTGAGAAATAAACTGGCCACCGTTTGTAAGTATGAAAGTTATATAATCTCATTCCCCAATATTCCATTCTATTGCACTGCTTCTTTCACAAGCAATTCTTGTTGCTAAATTCTTTCAGAAGATTTACAATACAACTACGCAAGTTTTCAAAGCAAATATGGTGAGTCCATTTCTAATTGCACACTTTTCCCCAAGGAATCATGTAGGTTAGCTGATGATTAGCACTGTTAGAAAACAGCAATTGTTTGCTTAAATGTTAATGGTGCAATGGGAAATCTGAAGGGAACAAGTGTATTTAGGTTGCAATTCCAAACAGGAAAAACACTCAAACACTGAAGACTAGACTGTGAAAGTACAACTCTAAAAAATCTTCAATTTATCAGTTTGATCTGGTTGAGACCAATCCAGGATTTTTCTCCTTTCCTGGCCTAACACTAGTTATCTGAAACAGTTTTTCAGATACTGGAACTTTAAACAGGCTAAGTAAGATTTCAAAAACCCATCCTCACTTTGGGACCCTTTCCAGGAGTAAACCATGAGGCTGACCCTTACAGAGCACATTTATAGGCAGTGGTGATCTGGGGGGAGTTCCTCCTTAGCTTTTATATGCTCTTCCTCAGGAAAATGCAAGCTTTTTTTAGACACATTAGTTATACAAGTAAGTGGCTGAGGGAAAGATATTTTTTAGTGGAAATTACAACTGTTTGTTACCTGGCTTGTCAGGAAGCTTTACCCATTCTCCTTTTGACTCAGAGAGAAATGTTGGCTACTTTGGCCTAGGTATAAAAGTTCTGTGGTGATGTGTAAGACAGAGAAAAATTTCTGTCAGCTTCTTGCCCTTGGAATAATCCTGCCATCATAAAGTGAGACACACACAACACCAGCTGTCTTCTGTGGGACATTTGAGGATCTTCTCTTGTGCCCATTACTATGACACACGAGCATCTTTGGGGGATGCAACTGTTACTCACTGTGAAATGGCATCAATGTTTCCCCTTTTGATAGAGATGGAAATTGAGATGTTAAGAGACTACATCTTCGATTTTAAATGCTAAGGGCTTAAATACTTACAAGCATTTCAAGTGGTTATGTTTCTATTACTTAGTCTCTCATACACTGCAATAACATAAAGAATATTTTTTTAAATTTATAAATCTGGTGGCCATTATGAGAGTTCAGGGTGTGGACACCATGAGCTTCAAACTGGAGTGCAAAGGGAATTACACTAGGGAGAAATCTATGCAATCAAAATAGACTCTCTCAACTCCTTCCAAATGCATTGATGATAGATCGTGTTCTCTTTTTATTCATGCATGTGGTGATCTCAGCTTTATTCAACCCTGCCTTTTGAGTGCCAGCATTTGAACCTAATAGATTTTAAATAACCCAAAGGAATAGGTAGCTCACTAGTCTGATAAATTGTCTCATTTTTGATAAACATCTTCCCAGACCAGTCTTTGAAAGGGATTCAGTGCACCATTATAAGGTCTTAGAGAGCCAGGAGAGTGAATTAGTTACTCTCACTTCTCTATGCTTCAGATTTTCATCTTTCCTTTCAAATACATCTGGTGAGAGTCTCATTTGCAACCTTTGCCTGCTGCTGAGTGCCAAAGACCTCTAGCAAGAGAGCTGCACTCTCTCAAAGGGCCTGTGTGGAAAAAAAAGTAGCCACTGCAGAAGAGTTTCTGCAAAAGATGAGTAGCAAGTGAACACAAAGGGTTTGTTTGACAGCAACAACAGGCCTGTTTACCAGCCCATGATGCATTCATGCCACATATGTTTGCAGATGTTCTACAGCCTGAAGTATTTATGAATATCTTGATTTAAGGGGCATCTGTTGCAGGCAGTAGAACAGGGCCCCCTTTACATAGCTGCTGCTCCTACATCAGCTCTGGAAACTTAAACAAGCTGTGCCTGCAACATTCTCCCCAGTCATCTCTCTTGGTATATGTTTCTACTTTCTAATTTTAAACTTTAAGCTGTCTGCTGGAGAATGACTCAGAGAAAGGACGGGTGACTTAGTATGGAGGAAATTAGAAGTCCAGTCATAGTTAACCCAGACTTCTGACCCTGAGCCTGAGTCACACTAATTGTATGTGCTGTAACCCCCCACATACAAAAACATGCACATAATCAAACAATGACTTTTTAAAAAGTGTCTGGACTTTCATGAAGGTCTGACTCTGGCTTGGTCTGGAACTGAAAAAGGAGACAAAAGAAGAAAAGACTCTTGGTGCAGTTTTTTCCAGTCCTGTTTAAAGAAAAAACTGCCCAAAAATCTTGGCCTTTCCATAACAGCAACATTGTGCTTGGCTTCATTGGGCTACTCAGGAGTCCAAAGCCCATTAAGTGTGTTTGGGATTCTCAGCTGATATGACAGGCACCAGGCTTCTCACTTCAAAAAGCACTGTCACAGTTTGTCTCAGTCACCAGCATTTTATAAAACAAAGGGCAAAAGCTACAAGGGTTTCAGGGACAAGGTGGCTTTCTGCCTTATGATTTGGGGTTTTTTTTCCTAAATCAAAAACGGCCATAAGCAAAACTCTTACTCCATATTAAGTTTCAAAGTGCTTTTAAAATCAGATTAAAAGCTGCTTTCCTCCATTTTGGGAAGGGGAAACTGAAGGAAGCTATGGGAAGGAGATGCTTGCAAAACATCACAGAACAATGCAATGAATAGGAGCTTCTGTCTCTTGTAGGCTACCAGCAATGCTCTGTGCACTATGAAACACTGACCTCTCACCTTCCAGGGAATACCCAAAGCAAATTATACCTTTAAGATGAATCTTGCTGATTTAGCAATAAAAGAAGATATCAAAATTCTTCATGTTATTGTTCCTTTACTTAAATGTTCCTATCAAACGCTAATTTGGACCCACCTGTTGTCTCTGACAGACAGTACCTCTGATCTTCTGATCATCTGAAGGGTGAAACTTGGATAACACATTTCTTAATTTACTTGTCTCTGCTGTAATCTAAACATAAAGATAATTTTCTGTTGGTGATGCAAACCAGGAGATGTACAGGAGATAAACATTCTACAGTTAGAGTTGCTGGTACTACTCCAGTATTCAGAATTTTCTTGGGTTTAATCTTTTTTCCCCCAATTTTAACTTCCCAACATCTGAGGAAAAATGTCTTTGCACAAATTTCCCTAAAAACTATGACAATTAAAAAGAGAAAGAAAGTTGTCTGCAATATCCCGGAAAGGTTGTAAAAATTAGATTGGAAATTGTGTCTTTCATGGTGTGCAGGGATCTTCCCAACTAAAAAGTCAGCTAGGGGAAAGTTGCATTAGACTAACCGAGAGTTACTTAATTCTCTTCTCAGAAATGTTCCTCTTCTCCTCTCCCCTCCCTGAACGTGTATACACAGTCATCATCTCCTCTTCACATAATCTTGTTCAAAAGATTAGAGAGGAAGTTGGGGTCCTTTAGAGGCTCTCAGGACCCATCCTTGATGAGAGGCAGGCTCCCTATCCAGACCTTTTTCAGCAGCACTGCACTTTGTAACTCTGAGTAAGTAACACTAAAGACAAGTCTGAGGAAGTAAGGTCAGGCCCCAGGATGGGAGAGGCAAGGAGAGATGCCCCGGCTTCTCCAAGAGATAACACATCCATTTTCTTTTTTTAACATCTGCCTGCAGCAGCACAGCTGTACCCAGGGCCTCCTTTGCAGTAACAACACTAAGGAAAGATGTAGTTTATGACTGTTAAGAACTAAATGCCATTAATCAGTCACCACACAGCAGGGCCTCCTGGAATCAGTGGCTTCTGGCAGCCCATATCCAGCAGTTCCTGGGTCAGCCCAAGGCAACAGTCCCCTTGCATGGTCCCAACATTATTTCTTTGGTTTTCACTCCAGTTGTAGCAGTTGCAGAGAGCATTTCACAGGCTGGACAACAAGGCAACACCACCTTCAATTCTCCTCCCTGACAAGGAAGATTGCAAGCCCCCTAACACTGTAATGAAGAAGAATTTTTAAAAAGAAAAGTGATATTTTGAATCTTAAAATGCGGGCAAACAGGTTTGCTTTTAGGAAGGAGCAAACCCTCAGCAAAGTCCCAAGAGGAGACATGTATTTGCCACTCCCAAATCTGAATTCATCCAGAATCAAAAGTAATTTTTCTATTTTCCTCTCAAACCCAGAAAAAATTTAACAGTCTACTGTCTGCTACACTTTTGTCAGGGTTAAAAACAGGAAGACACAAAATCATGAGATTACCCTCTCCATATACTTTAAATCTAACAATATGTCTACCTTTCACTCATTGTGACAGTGGGTGTCCTTCTCTTTGAAAACTGTTTCCATCAGTGGAGCCCTGGATTTTCTTTTATTCTGCTGCAAATCAGGGTAGAACTGTTATGATAAATTTGAGACCTGGCCTAAGATAGATCTATTCCATAGACACAGTTATGTATTCAATTACATGAGCTCTACTTCTTTGGATGATTTTCTGGGAATAGGAGAGCATGGATTTGGAGGAAGTTCTTTTTCCAAAAAGCTCGAATCCCTAGGGATCATATATTCGTAAGTCTGCAACCACTATATGTTTAAATAAAAGGAACATCTTCTGCCCACAGTGAAATGTGTTGATGGCTCAGTCTCACCAAATGAGGTATTTGAACAGTGGTTTAAAGTGAACCCCTTCTACAGCACTCAGGAAACATTAGGCCAGTTTTCTACATCTACAAAAAAGGGGCTTGTAGTGCTTTAGACTATTTTCTGGAAGTGAAACTCTGCTGAATACTTTTGTGGCTGTTTGCTCAGAAGAGGTTTTGCCTGTGAGAGTTAAAGCAGCCATCCTGAAAATGCTGAATTCTTTCCTCCCATTTATTAGCATTCCAGTCAGTAAAATTGCAGACTAGTCATAGCCTACTAGTCAGACTACCTGAACACAGAGCAAATAGTTCATGACAAAGTTCCAAATCTGAAATGAAGTGACTCACAATAACTGAACAAACTGAATAGCTGGCTATTCATAAATGACTTACATAGAGAACAAAGGTTAACCTTTGGAAAGTCATTTAGTACTCATAGTTGGCAGCGATCTCTCTTTTTTTGCCTTTAAAATAACAAGGGCGATCAAAAAAGCAAAACAAGCCTTGAAAGACAGGCAACCTAATCTCAGAGAGATGAATCTTTAGATCATGCATGAAACACCATTGCTGGCTCAGCGCTGCAATTACTTTGTGCAGTTCTGTGAGAGGTGGGAGCTGTGAGCCAAAAGAAAGAAACAAAGCCCGAACCAGCACCAACTTGCCACTAGCAGTAAAAATGTAAAGAAGTTGCTTCAACTAGGCATTTACAAACCCAGAGGGGTCTCTCCTGACCAATTACTCCAGCTTTTTTGCTCTTATTCTACCTGCCTTTATAGAAGTCTTCATGGCATATTCAGCTGCACATCTGAGCAGGTTTTATTAGCACAGCAAACAAAGTGTCTAATGCCTCTCACTTGCAATCTTTCACTTCATCTATCCTTTCTTCCAGAGAGACACTATGTGTGAATTGAATATTAGAGGAACTCTTGAGCATGATTCATGATTCCAGCTGAGTAATACATAACTATCTTTCTCCTCATGTCTTGCATGCCTTTTCTGATGTTTTGCCACCAATGTGGCCTTTCCTGTTTCATCTGAACCTGGCCTAGGATTCTGAAGAATTATTGGTGAATAATAGCATAAAGGTTCTTGTCTTTTTATAGAGAGGTTGTTTTTTTTTTCCAATTTTCAGATTGGAACTATATAATAAAGGCAAAACATTAGTGNAGGTTCTTGTCTTTTTATAGAGAGTTTTTTTTTTCCAATCTATTATATAGATTGGAACTATATAATAAAGGCAAAACATTAGTGATACATACAATACTGTACCTAAACTACACCTGTGTATGCATCCCTGCCCAAGGATAGTGTGCAGCTACCTGGTGCTGTGAGGGGAGACACCATTAAAGATCTAGACCATTGTGGGGGTGGGATTTCACCACGAGTTTTGTAAGGTTCACCTGTCTTATTGCTGCAGCTACATCCATGATCAGTGGAGCAGATTATTCTGTCTGTCAGTTATTAGTACTCCCAGAGCTAGCAAAAATAAACACATCCAAAACACTGTCATCTTTTGATTTCCTTTCACATGTCTCTTAATAGCCTGTCTTTGGAGATAGCTTTATATCAAAATATTGAATGGATTTTAATTATGCTTTTCTTTCTTCTGCCACAGAACATAGCATTAAAAAACCTTAATGGGCATGATATATCTATTGAAAGATATATAAAGAGATACATAGATTTGCTCTTCTCTGCTTTCATAATCAGTGGAATCATGGAAATTCAGCTTTCATCCCATTCAGTCTGATTCATTTCTGGGAATGGAATTGCATTTATGTATCCAACACTTCACAGGTTTTGGTGTAGAGAAGATGGAACTTATCCAGACATTTGCTTGACTAAGATGAGGTTGCACAACACATCATTTAGGTGGTTAACAATAGCTATAGGTCCCTCCATGGATCCAGTGAGTCATGCTGTGTCAAGGCACTGGATTCAGCATATTCCTGGCATGGGTTGATGAAGTATGAGGGCGATCATGAAAACATTTAAAATCTCATAGGTAAACCACCTTCACTATCAATGTCAGATCAAACCCCACTGAAATTCAGCAGCCCAAGTGAAGTGATTCAGTTTTATAATCTGAGACAGTTTGACTGCAACATCTGACCTCTAAGATATCTCTTAGATGTGGCCTGCTAGCAAAGCCATTTCTGAAGTGATGAGACGGAATCCTGACAGATTAAGACATTTCAATATTTTACCATGAGCAGCACTGGATTTGTGAAAGACACTTCACATAAAATAAAACAATAAATCTTTCTTAACTCTGCTCTTCAGACCATTGAGAACTAAGCCATGAAGAGCAGCATGGGTATTGTTTAGGTAAAAGAGGAAACTTCATATGTTTCTGTCTATGGAGGACATGACAGAAATAGGATTCCAATGATCACACTAATTACCTGATCAAACCTTTTATTAATTAGCACCCAGATAGCAAGGTACAAGTTTAGTAAATGCTTCAAGAGATTTTAGCTTAGGATCCTCAAGTGAAGGAGGGGAATTAAAAGCTTCTCTTAATTGTTCTGCATGTTTCTAACAAACATTACAGTCTTGTAGATTTTTGGGAATGCATACTGCTGCAGTATTATTTTAAAATTCGATTCCTAAATCAAACAGCCCACTGTTTCAAAGAAATTTTGTTCCCTATCCTAAGTATTAGCTCAAGCACTAACAAAGTGGACCATGGAGGACTGGGACAGAGACAGCGTGTGGGCAGCACTTTGCTAATTTGACCTCTCTTCACAGAAATGAGAGGAAACTGTGATCTGAAACTGACATTTCCTTAGAACATCGCCCAGCTTTCCTAACTCTGGGACCACAATTCACTGATAACAGGGCTTTGAAGTAGCTGGAGCAGAGCCAGGAAACATTGGAAGTATTCTTCAGAGAATATCTGTTTCAGATTACCCCAATTTATAGTAAGCCACACATGCTAACTTTAGCATTTCTTCTGCCTTTAAAGCTTTTTGTCTTCTGGATGATTGATCTTGAACCTTTTCCTTTGGCTCAGTACACTAACATTTCTTGTCCAAACACTGCATTCCTATTTGGCATCCAATTTCTTCCCCACCGTGTGTCACTAGGTTCACTTATCTTTCTCATCCTCTGACCCACACGAACTTCTGCAAATATATGATTTTGCTGGAGTTCAAGCAGAACCTGTGGCAAGCATTGCACTGAATGTGCCTAAGCAATGCCTTGCTGTGGTTTATTTTGTTCATTCGCACCTGCAATACTGTCTTCCAACGCTACACTTCTCCATCAGAGGCAGCAGAAGGATAACCCAGAGGCAGGAGTTTGGTTTTCCTAGTCCCATTTGAATTCAGTTGGAGTTGTACATCCAGCTTTCACAACATGTAATGCAAATCAGTGCGGACACCTCTGCAGGGCAAACCACTCATTGCTGAGGGTCTGACATCCACAGTTTCTTCATGCTAAGAAGTCTAGCCTGGCCCCAGGTATTGATTGTTCACTTGCAGCCACATGGTTTTATGTGCACATCTTCCAGTCTGGTCTCATACAAAAAGAAATCAGATCATGAGCATCACAAGTTTATGCTGCTGCTAATCAAAGTTCCATAGGAGGAGATGGCTGGTAACTTTGTTCTGATCCAGACTCTAAGACCAGTACAGAGACACCGTTTAATTCTTCAGAATTATTGGCTGAAAAGGGTACCAGAGTAATCATTCTGAGCAGTGAAATGCAGAGCTGTCACAGCAAGGGGTGGCTCTGACAGCATCCCTCACTCCTCTGGCCATGTCTGCGGCTCTGGCTGAGCACCTCTGAAACACAGCATGGTGCATTGCCTGCTCTTCAGCCACACCCCGGGGCTGTTAGCAAGCCCAACTCTCACTGCTCAGCTGGGCCATGACCTCCAGGGCATGAATGTTGATAGGCAAACAGAGCCCATTTGGTAAGTCTGTCAAACAATCAATGCCAGAATGGTTTAACATCTAACCCATGGTGTGAAAGAGTCTATAACCTGCTATGAAGTTCTGAGATTTTCTTTTGCTTTTCCTCAGCTGGAATTTAACATCAATTAATGTGAGGCAGAGCAAGAAAAGTGGATAGCAGGCTACTTTACCATCAGGCACTTGTCTTGGAAAGACAGTCAGCATTCATACAAATTCTTAGTGTCAGCCCATCCTATAGGAACAGTGACAACAGTAACACATATAAAAAGCTCCTTTCTTTGTCAAGTGCAACCAAAAAAGGCTGCTTTCCAATAGGAAGAAAATATTTCCTTTTATCACAATTGCAAATATCTCAGTGTGCATTGAAATCTAAACAAAATTATAATTATGAGTTGGGCTTCCAGATTTTTATATTTTGGATTGTTGAGTTTGGGCCTGTCATCTACCGACTTCGATAATTCACTCTGTCGATAGTAGCATAAAAAGATTAACTGGAATTGTAGGAAGACCAGCTCATTTGGTGGTGAGGGAGGGACTATACCCATGGCAGGTAGTTGCTGGTTGATCTTCCTCACAAGCCATGAAGAAAACATGGAAAAATAAAATCACACATCCCTTTGTGCATCCCTCTAACACCAAGGCCTGTGTGCACTGCAGTCAGGAACTGCAGTAGGCTGGCCACTGCCTGATGCTCTCTGGAAATCTGGCAGCTGCCTGCATATCTGAGAGAATCCCTCAAAGGGGAAAATCTGCATACAGTTTGGGGGGAAATAATAACAAAACAAAGAAAAACCAAGTCAAAAACACCAAACAAAAACATCCAGAGAGCTCCAATTAAATCTGAGCTCTGCCATTAAGCGAAAAACAGCCTGACATAATTCCCTGAACTAGGACTAACTCCCCATATTTCCTACCCTTCATCCATCTCTGATATAAAAGTCATTCTTATATAAAATACTGTTCCTGCTGTTTTGGGAGCTTTCTTTGTAACAAGTTACATTTGCACACAAATACAGATATTCACCCAAGTGCATAATGCCAGTGAACATTGGGAAAGTACAAGTTCCCTGCTATAATGATGTTTTGGTCTCATTCTCTTCTTCTTTAGACTGTGATTTCACAACATGCTGCCTGCTGAAATTTCTGAATTTCCTTTATTATCAAGAGAACAGCCAAAAAAGTAATAATTTTGGAAAAGACAAAAATAAAGTGAATCCATTTTCCATACTGAAGTAACATTTTGAGACCAAATTTACCTACATTTATTTTCAGTGAAAGAATGTCTGTCTTGATGCATTTTATTTTGAATGGAATAAATATCTAATTAGAAAAATGTGATGGATGAGAACTGACCTCACAAAAAAAACCTGCAAGTCTTTTATTTCCAGTTGACCTGACACAATGTTTTTTCCTTCCATTTTTTGGTTCAAATATAATTGTTCAGACAGTCATTTGGCAGAGGGCTTTAACATTTTTAAAGAAAAAATTCACTTGGCTATCAAGAGCAGTTGTGGAGGCAAGCACTCCTGTTGGGACAGACACCCATTGAGAGAAGAGGTACCTTACAATCATGAAGTGTGCTCTCTAGGGTGACCTAAATAGTTCAGAAAAAGGTACAGACTGTCCTTCTTCCTGATTTTTATTGCCATCAACTACATCTTCCCAATTTTATCAATTGCAGCGCATGAAAATTTGTAATTAATAACAATCAGCACTGCTATTAGATTGTGGTCAGAATGACAATTTTATGCTGAGACACACTTCCAGGGCTTCCTGTTCAAATTGCCTAAATGAAGGTTCTAGAGAAGAAATGGAAGGCTCCAGGAAATTGGCATGTGACTGCTTGATCCTGATAGTCTCACTTCACTGTGTGTGTGTGGAACTGGATAATCTTCAGTGCACTACAGTCACGGAAATTTTACTCTAACTTAAACCCAGAATTAAACCAGCTTCTAAATTGCAAAAGCACATTATTAATGATGACACATTTCCTGCACTTCACTTAACCGACTCTTTTCAGAAGCCACCATCCAGCCTAGGAATATGCCATAAACTCCCCAAGGACCATGATGCCAAGGCAGAGAGCAGTGGTTTCATCAAGGTCACACAAAGGTTGCACCTGGAAGGTGAAAACAGAGTTGAGTTCTCCTGTGTCCTCTTAAGGAGCTTTGACAGCAGACCATCGTCTCTCACTGATGTCAACCTCTGTAATAAATGATGTCTCCTTGGTGGGGACCTGCCCAATCTGACATCATTAGTGAATCTGGAATTGCTAAAAGGTTTAGGGCTTTAGCGTGTTTTGCTTTTAATTGAGCATGAAGCTGACTTGGCAATAATACCAAAAGGAGCCTTACACCCAAATAAAATCTGTTTAGATTGGCTGGTCTTCATGAAGTGATTCAGAACAACAAAGCTGCACCTTCTTTCTTCATGTCGGCACAGCTGTCAGGACTAAATATTGCAGGCTGCACATCTTCGGATGAGATTGATTGCACAACCTTTGTGAAAGTGCAAAGCATTTGAAATGCATCTTGTGTGGGAAGAAAATGGATCAGCCCTCCTCCCCTTTGAATCTATTTGGATCATTATAAAAACAGATAAACTGCTGAGTAGGAGACATAAGTAGGGTCATTTTTGCAGGGAAGTGTGCTTATGTCATGTTCACCCTAGGTAAAACTAATATATCCTCATATGGCTTTGGAAAGATTTCTTCTTGGTTCCTGAAATGAAGAGTTGACAGCCCATGAGAGCAGCAATTAAAAATAAAAGCACATTTTTATGTTTAGGAAAATAGCACATCAATCCCTGAATTTAAAATTGTGTTTAACATAACCATGTTTCCAGTGGTCCTTTTTCTTGTTAGAGCATGCCACTCTCAATAACACATGCTTTTGAAGATCAGAATTCTACAAATACTGAAAGATATTTCCCCCATTCCCACCTGACTCCTGATTCTGCAGCTCATGAAGGCATTCCCCATGCTCCATAAGCCACATGCTTCAATTCCCAGAATGTATATTATCCATAATTGATTTAATCTCTCAGCATTGGGAACTGTAACTGTATAAGAAAATAAATGGGTTGTGTCTGTTTCTCATTCTCCTCAAAACTTTGATACATGCATTTTACACAGATGACAAAGACATTTCTATTGTAACATCAGCAGATTTATTCAGGAAGAACCTATTCCTGCTACATGGTAGTTTTAATGCTCATTTCAGCAAGAGCAAGGTCCCAGTCTGCAACTGTTTGTCTAATGGAGCATTTTAACAGAGGTTTCAAGTCCATCTGTGGATGGGGTACCTTGCCTTTGCCCCATGAGAATTCTCGTTGACATCTCCAAACAAACACCAGCAACAGCGTGACCCTGCAATTAGCCAGACCAATTATCTGAGAGGAGAGAATGGGAGCTCAGCCAAAAAAAAAAATCGAGTATTTAGGATATTTTTAGCCAGATCATCTTGCTGCATGATTGCTATTGCCGAAGCAAGGGAAGGGTGTGAGCACATTGGCAAGAGTGGAGTAGTCACTTCTCTTACAGCTTGAAGTCATCTCAACCTTACTGGGTCATCAGCATCTTTCAGATGTACTGGGCCACATCCTTTGCTGATCAGTCAACAAAGTTAAGTCATCACTAGAGAGGTCTGGACTTACACCAGCTAACAGTTTATCCTGTTATAGTCAGTCTCTCCCTGAAGCTGAATGTATTAGGTAGTTCTCCAATAAAAATGAAATATATCCTCATCACCAGTCACTCCTGTTTTCACAGAGGGCAAAACAAGATGTATTCTGAATCACATGCCTAACAAGGCAAAACACATCATGCTTATCTATTCTTCAGCCCACAGCTGTGATTCAGCTACAATTATTTCCCCTGAAATAGCAATTTCATCTATCATTATTTTCATTATTATTACTGCACTATTTTTTTTAAATGGCAAATAGCATCTATCTTTGTGGAATGTAGGAAGACTGTTTTACTTTTGATATTTAAAAGTTCTTTTGCAAAGTAAACATTGGCTGAACCTCAGAGTTGGTATACTGTTTAGGAATGCAGCCTTGCACAAAGCCCAGAGGCTTTTCAGGGTGTTAAAAGAAACCTCAGGCATTGAAGTCATCCCCAGGAATCAGATGAAAATGATGTGTACACGTGTCAAAATGCCAGCTTCAACTATGTGAATATGTCAACATGATTTGAGCTGGTAGGACAGCAAGGGGCTGTTTGCAACAATAAAAAGCACTGTTTAAAGGGCTGTTTTTTAAGATGGGGTAACTGCATTTCAAAAAAATAACTTGAAAAGATAACATGCAAAAAATAAGACAAAAGGAAAGCTGAAGTAGAACTTAAGAATGAGTCCCTACTGATGTTCTCTCAAACAAGGTTAAAAATTGTAAGCACACACAAGAAAGTCTGGGATCTCATATGCTCTGCTCATTTGTAATTAAGACTTCAGTGTTATCCTCCTTTTCACTCTGTTTCCATATCCTTTGTTTACAGTCAGAAAGTCTCACCAGCTGTCCCTAGCTGGTCATAGAGCAGATCTTGTAGAGAACTGCCTATAGGACACAATCTTTACACTATTGAATTTCTAGATCAAATCAATGTTTTTCTTTCCAGAACTTAGCTACTTCCTCCAGCATTATGGGAGACTGCTCTCCCTACCTTTAACATAATATGGAAAAGTGGCAAAACCTGTCTCTGTCCTGGCAGGTCCTTGTACTGCCACATTCATCTGGTGCTTGGAGACTCCATGTGCCTTTGCAGTGCTCGACTAAATCCTGCTGTTCAAGAGCTGGAGAGGGAATACAGAAGCTGGAGAGGAAAAGGAGGTAAAAGAACTGCCAAAGGCTCAAGTCTCTTGGCATAACTTGGCAACTCACCTAGGAAACCCAGAAGGTATAAAGAGATGGAAATACAAGCTCCTCATTCTGAAAGAGAATCTGTTCAGTCTCCAGAGTAGTAACAGAGCAGAGCAGGCAGAAAATGGGAAAGAAAGACATAGGAGATAACTTTTCAATAAAACCATAAGGAACAAGAAATATTTTGATTCTGAGTTACTGTCCCAGCCCCTTAAGGGCCATAGGGTCATAGCTGTCCATCCTCCTCCAGGACAGAGTTTAAGCCAAAGTTTATCTTGCCATGATGCACTTTGGTGTCCACCTCTCAGAGTGATGTTGGCAGTCCCACAGCATTTTCATCAGTGCTTGTCTTGATGAGATATTCCAGGTCAGAGGGGCCACTTCCAGAAAACAACCCAGCATTTTCTTGCACATACAAACAAAAACACATTTCTGCCTCATATTTCTAATAAGATTGAGCAGTAATGATGACTCAAAGCTGAAATTCATGATCTAATTTGAGAAAATCCCTCTCTGACTGATAAGAGCAACATGAATAACATATATATAAGAATGCTTTCTGGCTGGCAAGGGAAGGATAGACAATTTTTATGGGCCTCTCATTTGCATAGTGGTATAAAGTGATGATGAAAGGCTAGAATTTGTCTGTGTATGTGAAAGGTAAAATGTAAAATAGTGCCACACCCAACCTTCAGTGAAAAAGCAGAAGAAAGTCTATCTGCAGACATGCACTAATGAAGTGGCTCAGTAGTCAATTAAAAAGAAAATTTAAAAAGCAGACATTTGTGGTGAGGAGATCAGATGGGAAAATTAGACAGATGTGAATAATCCAGTCTTGAGTAGTGAGTTGGCAGAGCTGGTAAAATTAGTTAGGTAAGATGGTTAACACAAAGAAGCAAAACTTGAAAAAAAAACTATTGCAGATTGAACTAGAACTACATATTATTGAGACTCAGCAGGGTTGTAGTGATTTGGAAAGTAAGAAATAACTTGGAATGGGATTGAACAGAGAAAAACCACCTCTCCTGGGTAATTAGGCTGATTCCACGGGATCTTTTGTTTGGGCTTGCCCACTACAGGCTCTCCGCAGATTCCTTAAAATATGAAATGTGGTTCCTAACAAGTGCTGTGAAGGTGTCAAACAGAGCCTGCTGTGAGCAGAACTGTATGAAAAATCACATGAAAACTTTCTGCTTCAGCAACATAACCAGCAGAACATGCAGCCATCATGAGTTTCACATTTCACGCTTCTCACTGAAATTTGGTAACACTGGGAGAAGAAAACTAATGGGAAAATTCAACTACTTTAATGCACACTCTTAATAAAAATCTTCTTGGTAACATGAATGAACCTGGAATAACTTATGAAGTGTGCAAGTAACATTTATAGATGGTGTAGTATAGTTACAATCACAAAACTATCCAAATTCAAATGTCTCAGGTCAGAAGGGCTGGGGGAATTTTCCTCAGCACTAAAGAAGATGAAATCTACAATATTTCTGGGAAAAAAAGTAATAAACTCAGGTTCACTAAAATATCCTGTTCTGAAAGCCAAAATATGTAATTGTATTTTCATGTTTAGATATATTTTAATTTACCTATATACATATATTTGCTTTCAGAGGGAGAGATTAATTCTTTTTTAAAAGCAAGAAGCCAAATACATAAATCAAATTTCACTAAAAAATAAAAGTGTGTCCAGATAAGGGAATGTCTTTCAACCTTATTGAAGCAGAGCAATTTATTATAATAAATATTATTTCTTTTAATGAAACTTCACCAAAACAAATTTTGAATTTCAACTGGAAATTTTTCAATACCTTCTGCCTAATCAGATATCCACAATTCCATCTCTGCAAAGCAACCTTTTCTTCAGAGCACTTTTAGACATCGAGGGAGCAGGGAGTAGTTCTCAGAGAAGCCTCCTGTCTGTAAGAGTGTCTCTAGCATTGGTTGGCACCAAGGCAGATTGTGGCCCTTTTTCATCTAGCAGCTATTCAGTGCAACACATTTGTTATTCTTTGCTGCCAAGGAGACAATGTGCTTCTCATTTCGTTTGAAGAAGAGCATAATACTATGAGTAAAACATCAGATATAATTAGGCAAAATGGTTGAGTGCCTGATTGAGCAGAGAAATGGAACTGTCCTGGATATGAAAAATAGCCACACACCTGAGAAAGAAACAAGAAAAAGGAGAAAAGTGCTGGCTGCCCACCTAGAGCATGCAGAAGCTACCACATGTTATCCTTGCCTTGAGCAAGTGGGATATTTCCCAGGAATGGTGCAAACTAATTGTCTTCTCAAAACATCTGAAAAATGAAAAAAGAGAATAATAAAATAAAAGAGAAGCCCACCCACACACAGATCTTGCTCTTTCCCTACATTATGAACTAATAGTTACCTACAGATGGAAAACCTGGTTCCTGAACATTTATAGATCTGTACGCAATGTGGGCACAATTCTCCAGTGCTTTATGCCAATTACACGTGTGCCTGTGTCAGAAATTTTACTTACAGAATGAGGAGTTTGCAAGGAGCCTTTTGCTGCTAACAGCAGATATCAGTTGATTCACTATGGTTTGCAAGACTTGAATGTTTTGGAACAGGAAAGCCTGAATTCTCGTATTCCCCTGAGCCACAGCAGTGAGCAGCACCACCCCATGCCTCTTAGCCCATGAGGTTATGGAGAGGCTGGAGGACCCTCCTGGAGATGCAGGGACCTTGCAGAAAACAGCAGAGAAGTCAGTTATTAGGTAACTGAAGTTCCCTTCATCAAAGCTGGGCTAAGGCAGAGGTATCACCAGTCACCTCTTACTCCTGTCTATCAAACAGTAAATACATGATTGCTATGGCTAGCAACAGACCACAGCTTTCTACTAACTCTGCAAGCCTTGTCTGGACTCAGCATGCCTAGAGCATTTTTTTTTAGGTTTATCTCCTGGTAAAAATAGTTTTTAATGACCATGTGGTGATTGCTTTGTCTATTTTATTTCCTTATCTTCGGTTAATTATGTTGTATAGCCATCATTTTTACAGAGTCAGTTCTAACAAGCAGCTCATCTGTTCTAATGAATGAAGTAGACTTAAATCATCTAGAACAACAAAATATTTTAGGTGTAAAGGCAAGAAGGCAGAGAGTGAGAATGCAGGTTACACTGGAGAGGAGTACAGGCATTGCATGACCAGAGAGAGGGCATGAGAAAACATTGGAGGCTCTGGGGATGCAACTATCTCACGAATCAAAGGACTGCAGACTCAAAGATTGTGTAAAACTGCCATTTAAGTGAATAAGGTGAATAAAAGCAAGATTCTAATAAATATAGACACTCCAAATAGCAAATCTGGGTGTAATGTGGAGGTGCAGATTAATGACAAAAAGTTAAGTGTTACAGCATGCTAGAGAAAAAATAGACTGAAAATGTTCCCATACGTACACTAGAAAAAGAGGGAAAGACCTTCAACATCACCTTCATAGCTCTATCTGTGTAGAACTTAGGAGATTGAGGACACAGTAACTCCTCTTCTAGACTGGACACAGGAAGCTAAAGGGCAGGGGAAGATTGTGCATAACAGCAGAGAAAGGCTATGTGTAAAGGAGTAGGCATACAGCAATTTTAAAAAAATTTGCATCATTATTGAAGTATTTTCCAGAATTACACTCCATTTTCTTTTTCTCTTCATTATTCATTAATTATACTGATAGCAATTCAGTCACACAAATAACATTTGGCATTACAGGCAAATTACAGTGTTTTCTTTCTGCAGAAGAACACAATTTTGAGTACAATGCTACCTTTCATTCATGGATAGTCTCCATACAGGCCTTGGACTCCCATGGATGCAACAAAGAGCAGCATATCCATCTGTGCTAATGTATGATCAGGCTATAAATTCAGCACTGCCAGTGAGAGAAAGATTGCCAGAATCTCTTACCAGCACAAGGGCATATCTACATTTTGTTTTCTGGGTTGAACTCAGGTGACTCTGCTTGTGCTCTCCAAGTCTGTCAGCTCCCAAAGTGAAATCACACCATCATGGTTAGCCCAGCAGTGAACACAAGCCTTGCCAAGAGCCAGCTTCAGATTACCCTAGTTCAACACTGCCCTAACCCAGCCACAGCACTCCCAGTTCACATCTGGCTGATTCTGTCTGCCTGCAAATCAACACAGACACATGCATGAAGACGCAGCCCAGAAATCCAAAACGCTTGTGAAAATCTTTTGTATTCCCCATTTCCTATCTATTTTCTCTCTCTCTCTCTCCCTCTTATCTCTTTCTATTTTGATTTTCCAACAGATTTTTGGGTCTGGCTCCCTTCCAGGGCACACAGATAGTTTACTAGCAAGAACTCTGCCTGAAATTTCACTAGTGGCTTAGGCAGGTATACTGTTAATAAGAAACACTACACAGAGGTTTCTGTGACAAGATGGCCACAGTCAATCACCCCAAAGCAGCACTGGAGAAGAGCAAGAAGCACACCTCAGCCCACTACAACTCCACATAACATGATCCTCAAGTGGATATTCCTCTTCATCAAATGCTCCCATGCAGTGCAGTGCCCATCAGCCATGAGAGGTAGTCAGATCTGTTGTTCACTTCAAAAACAAGTCAAATATGCTACCTGGATGAGCAATGACTAGTGAACACTTTCAGCTGTAGCCAGAGAGGATGATGTGGCCCAGCAGTGCAAGCCAATTCAGTCTAATAATTGTCAGAGCTGAGAGTTTCAGGAGGAGATTTACAACAGTTCTGCAGTCTGGCTTTCGCCTTAAAAGTTAGGGTGGGGACTGTAAAGAATTGGCAGCTGATAACAGAAATGGAATGAAATCAAAATATCTATCCTTTGTTTATTCATCATCTTGAAACATTTATAATGGTCCAAGTAGCCCTCCACCCACCTCACACTTGAGCTTTTAAACGTGTGTCCAGATTCAAGACTGGCAACATCTTGAGTCCATCTCTGGATTAACCCAAACCCTTCTACTTTGACCATTAACAGATACTTCAACAAAATGAGACCAGAATCTCAGCTAGCATCAGCTTTCTATTTGCTGTCTAAATCCATATTAATATTAGGTGTTACAAGATGAAAATAATCCCTAATGAACCTGAGAAATGGCATCCTGAGTGAAGACATGCAAGGCCTGACTTCAGCCAATAGCCCTTTGTTCTAAATTTAAATATATATATATATATGTATATATAAATACATACATAAAACACATTTAGGGCCAACTGCCCTTAACAGAGCAATGTATATTACAATACCTACCTAACTGGACTTTGGGACTCCCTCTGACTTAGGTTCAGCATTTCCCTCCACTCTAATTATTTTCTTTAAAAAGAACTATACACATATAGTCCATATTAAAATCATGAATGTCCATAATGCTTCTAAAGTTCACATGTGCTTTTTTTTTCCTCTTTAAGGAAATGGTTGCCAGTAAAGAAGATTATATGTTGCCTTGAATTTTCTCAAAATATATCTCCTTGGATTCAGCACTGTGGTTCAGCCTTTTGTACACATGGAGAGGGCAGCTGGAACATTTCAGATACAGATGTGAACCTCCCCAGAGTTAATTATTCACATTATTGTTTGCATCTTCAATTTGAGTAACTCAGCTTGTACTAAAGTCCTGCATACTATGCACTAGTTTGGTGCACCATTACTTTCTGGGAATTTCTGGCTGCAACTACTGATTCATGTCTAAATTCCCAGACACTTTTTGATTTGTGCAACTGGTAAAAAAAAAAAAAATAATCTACCAGAAAAGCAGTTATTTAAACAATTAGCAGCATAGATGAGACTAAGGATAGATCTTCTAAAACCTTTTAGCTGCATTCCTTACTCTCCACTGCCTGCAGGCATCCCCTCCCTTTGGTGATCTGAAATTCCCAGCCCTGCACACTGTTGTCTGGGTGTACTATTTTTGCTGAAACTACAAGGCAGTTTATCGAAAGGTTTTTGAATGATGGCAGAGCTAAAAAGAACAGCTATATAGCTTTCTCCCAGACCTGAAGGAACAGCTCACTCTTTCCCTCCCTATCCTCCTTGCACTTGCTACAGAAGAGCTGTGAGGTGTTTATGGAGACCTATTTCAGACTTCTTTAACATTGGATGCTCTGGTTTCATGGTCTGACAACTGATTGATAAGTCCTCTTTTGTGGGCTGAGAATGACTGACCTTTTCCTCTGGGATTCCCATTATAGGGTAGCCCTGTGTCCTCTTTCTTGGCCAAATGCCATGGGAAAGACAGCTTGCAAAGACAGCTCAAAGAATGATGTATGAATTAAAGAAAAAAAAAAAGAGGAAGAAGAAGGCTTTGAAAATCATTCAGCATGACTGTGCACACATAGTTTAATATACATGAGACTTTTTATCCTGTAAGGACTCTTTCTCACATCTCTCTGTTGACCTTGAGTGTTAAGATGAGACTCATTTTAAATAGGTTTCTCTGGACATGTCTGATCTTTAGGCATTTTTTAAAAGAATTATCTGCTGGGATCAATTTCCAAACAAAATCCATCACACTCAAGACATGGATTTCCAACATCACAAGCCATTAGTTAAGCTGGAAGAAGAAATTGCAGCAACTACCATGGGCTTCCCTGAAAGTTATATGATCTTGTCAGTGCCTCAGAGGCCAGCAAGACCATTACTGGGGAATGGCTAATGGGAGGATGAGAGGAAGGAAGAGCCAGCTGCTTAAGATGTGGGAAAGTCACTCATGCTCCTTGAGAAACTTCTTAGATCCCCTCTGATTTAATGAGGTGTTTTTCTTCCACCAGTTACTGCAAAGGTACAGTTTCATTCAGCAGTTGGTAGCTTATAGAGCTGCATTATCTGTTTCATATCCATACCACACTTCACTCATAACTATGCATAAGTCAAACTCTGAAACTCCCACATTCCAGAAAGGTCAGAGGAAAAAAAAAAAAGCGGGAAAAAAAAACAAACCAACAAGATCCAGTGACAGCAGAAAGGTACAAGAAAGATTACTGAAGAAAAGCTACTGAAATATCTTGCAGTGGGGGAATAATGGAAATGGAAATAACACTGCAAAATGTTTAGTGCAAATTCTGTACAAAAGGGGTGAGTAAAGTTATTCAGGCCTAAAATTTTCAGGCTGGACAAGGGCTCCCAAAGCATTTTTTTTTTTTAATCTAGTCATCAAACTTTTCAATCTCTGTGTGCACATTTCTTTCACTGGATTTTTGCATGGATTTCCATTGGGTTTATTCTGAACTTGTTATATTTATATTAGGTAGAAGTATTTCATTAGTTCTATGGCTTTAGACCTGTCACAACAATGGAGAACAGGGGGAGGTCTGGGAAAGCATTGGGATACCCACTTCCTTGGAGGATTGCTCAGGAATCTGTCAGTGTATATTTTGTCAAATATTCAAATGAGATGGGCACTGATGGAGGGAGATTTTTTTCTCTCTTACACATTAACCAAGTACTTCCCCAGACACAGCAAGATGCTCATCATACTATTCCTGATGAAACACATGCAAATGCAGTACCCATATTATTTACAAGTTCAAGCACCTAGGGAAGTCTGCAGAATGGAGACCTGAAGCTAGAAATAGTAATTTATCTTGTTTCTGTAACATCCAAACCTAACACCATTCAGAGGTCAAGTCATGTACTGGGAGGTACGTTTGCTATCTGCTGGCCATGTCCAACAGAAAATTGCCATAAATATTAAGAAGATAATAAGAGGAGGAATCATAAAAGCAAAACACACCCTGTAGTGTGATTGCCACAATCCATATCGGGTTCAGTTGTGGGATGTTCAGATTTTTATTAGAGATGAGTCAATGCTGGGGCCTGTCAAAATAACTCATTCATCTAAAAGGTCTGCTGAGCTTGCTGCTGCTTTTGAGCAAACCAAAAAGATGTGCCAATGAAGAATTTCATAGGATGAAGTAATATTAAATCCTATGGTTTGGGCCTGAAAACAAATAAAATGCAGCCATATCAGATTATTTGAATTTTATGCATACATGGATCATCTGATGCTGAACATTATCACCTGTAGAAACATTTAACTCCTCTTTTACCTTATATGATTTTAGGTAGAAATGAGTCTGTTTAAAATTAGATTTAAATTTTTACCAAGATTAAGGGTTAGACATACCATCTAGAAAGAGCACAAGAGACAAGGCAAAGATCTGAACTACCGGGAAGTCCTTACTCAGCTGGAGATGAAAAAAACAAATATCAAATCCAACTATTTCAGTTGTCAGATCACCAAGCTTAGAATCACAGGCATTTGTTTGATCTCCAGTCAACACTTGTTACCAAAGTGAATGATAGAGATAAAATCTAATACCTTTTCTTTCTTCCATAATTCTTTGTGAGATTAGGGGTAAAAACAATTTAGACAAAGCTTAGTTTTGGATTTCCAGAAAGAGAGAATGAGTAATTTCAGTGAACAAACAATAACCACTGAAACAAAGGCAAAATGACAGCTGTGGACAGGAAAGAGTGGAGAAAGGGGTGCTTTAAGTCTTGAATTCTTTTATGATGGCTTTCTCCATGCAGAGACATTGACATCTCATATTTTTTATAGTGTTCGGCAATATCAATTTAAACCAAGACAGTTTCATCTGACTGGCCTAGGAAATGAGCATAATGCTGTTTCCAACAGGACTGACAATGGTATAGAGGTTCAACAGGGGTAGTAGACAGCTTCAAGGACTTGATCATGGTGTACACAGAGGAAGAAAAGAACTTTACTCATTGGTAAAGGACTCAAGTATACCTGATGAGCAGGGGCACCTTTCTCCAGCATCAAAGGCAATGGAGCAGCTTGAAATTCAAACGTCTGAAAAGCCTAATGGCTGAAAATTAAAATAAGCTGTCAGTCTGCTAAAAATGATTTTTAATTCAAAATAAATCAGACTAACAATTTACAGATGTTTGGAAAGAAAATGTTTAAGCTACTCACTTTCAAAGCCTGAGCCCTCCCTACCTTCAGTATTCCACTTGCATTTTAATGGTTGTGGTGGCTTTCTGCCTCTGCCTGCTCCTTCCTGATGCACAAACCTCATGAGTTGGCAGGTCTTGTACTCATCCTGGAGTCTGAAATCATATAATTTCTATTATTTTCAGGGTTAAGAAGTGGAAATAGGGAGAGAAACCCAAGAGTTGATTATCCCTTAACAGAAAGAATATATCAAGCCGATATATATATATATTATACATATATATATCCCATTAACATTGTCCAGTTTATACTGTTCTTGCCACTCAGGCTCTTCCTTTGCATTCTTTCTTCCATGATGGGAATTGATGGGAATTTTTTCAGTATTAAATTTTTTCCACAAATATTTTGCCGCTCCAATTAAAAAAAAAAAAAAGTGTGTTGATATGATTCTGCTAGTGGTCTAGGTAAAATTTTTCTTCTGCTGGTTTTGAGATCAGGGAGAAGACAAAGAACAGAAGGGGAGACTTTGATACAACCAGTTCATCGTGAAGGACATGAATGCAGCTGAGAGAAGCAAGCCTCAGCTGACTAAGTCTCAGTGCACTGGCTTCTCCCCAGTGAACATATCACTATGGGTATTTCTTCAAAAATGAACTTTAGAGCCTAAATCACTCTTGGAACATGCTCAAAATTGCTCTGGAAACATTTACAACATCAACAGTAAAACTGAGAAGAAAATTTTTCTAAATCAATCTCTTATGCATTTATGCCACCTAGTGAACAAAACCCAGCTGAAGTGCTTTTGTAAGAGGGAAGACCGACCTTGGTGTCCTCAGAAATGCTTGTTGGCTCTGAAGTGTGCTTTGGTGGCTCACTGGGTTAACTGCCTTTGTCCATCACTGTTGGGCTGCCAGCTTCAAACCCTAGAAGGACGGCAAATGAATGTGACCTGACAAACCAGAGCCACAAAAAACTGTTCTGTGTCACAGGGAAAAAAACAAAACAAAACAAAACAAAACAAAACAAAACAAATAGCTGGATCTCACTCTCATCCTCTCAGTCCCATAAGTGACACTAGCAGTAAGTGTGTGCAACAGAGTAATGAGCAACTCAGAGTCATTCTGGGTTCAGATATATAGAGTGTAATACCTAAATTTAAACAACTGGTGTCTGCTATTCTTCAAGGGGAACCTTAATATTATTCAAATTAATATCTACTTGGACTTTAAAAACCATACTGGTATTATCCTGGGACACAGTTTCCTATATAGCTCATTGCTATTTTGGGACCATAATACATTATGAAGACATAGCATTATTCATAGTAATAGCAGCCTTGAGGCCCCAGCCAAAAACAGGGAAACTTGAGCATAGCTATGATTTACGGCCTAATCCAATAATAGGGGGGGAAAGGAGAAATCCTCCATTTACAGATGAGAGCGATGAAGTTACATAGTCAGGCAGGACATGTTTATGCTGTATATTTTAGGCCAAATCCAGGGTCTAGGGATGATAATGAGCTGGTGTCCAGGTGTATACAGGGTACTGTATGCATGTCTATGAGCTTCCCTTGTCTCTGGTGTCACGCTCCTGCATGGCTTCCAGGACTGCTCAGACAAGGGGTTAAGGAGGCTTGCAAGGATTCAAAGCCTGAATAAGTCTCCTAAAATGTTAGTTGATTTTGATTTAGTTGGTGTAATTTAAAGCTTTAGCTGTGGACCTTGTTTCCAGATTCCAGGCCAAAATCCCTAACCAAGAGTTGTTTCAGTATTTTACTTTGAGCCAATACGTATATTAAACAACAGCAATCAGATCCTATGAAAGATGTTTGTTTATCAGCATTTCAAATGTAGCAACTATCCAAGCACTGACTTTCCCTGCAGAGAAAGAAACTCAGCTGCAGGACAAACTATTTTATAGCTCCACATGCTATGAAATAGTGCCATCTAGTGCACACTGGGTGCTAGATTAAACACTTCTTTCCTGGAGGGAAAACATCCTGTAAGCAGCTGCTGAACACATATCCAACACAAAATTTCAGATTTCAGTTTTCTGTAAAAGTTAGATCTAGAATATGCAAATTAATTCTATCTGTTCAGCTTTAGAGTTCTTTCCTTAAATGCTTACGCAGAGAAAAAAATTTCCTTCCAACAAATTTATAGCCACCCTCAAAATTAAGCATATATTTATTGCAACAGTATTGGTTCCACAGCCTGTGTACCGAATTTTTCTAAGATTAAAGCAATCAAAGAAGAATTACTAGTGAGTCTTAAGTAATGAGATTGGTATGGTTGCTCATTAAAACCTTCGGATAGGGCATTTATAAGAGCTAAACACCCAAATTTACAAACCACTGTTTTGCTTCTGAGAGCAACATTGCAATTAATTCAGAAAGCCTAAAGATGCTGCTTATAGAACAGAAGAGCTTAAAAATAAAACCTGCCAGAGCAGATGATTCTCAGCACATCTGCCAGAAAGCTCATAATGGAGAAGCCAGTGGAGCATTTCCCCAAATTTTCCACATCTCTGCCATGATAGGACAAGCTTAGAGCTATGCAAGGCAAAGGATAGGGTGTATTCTAAGAGTTTCATCTGTAGGAGTCTACTGTATTGCAAAATTAAACCACTCTGTAGGTTGAACAACAGCCAAGCTCCTGCCCATGGTGCCAGACAGTGTGTGACAGTTACCAAAAGGGATGTGTGTCCATGCCCCACAGCCCTGTCACAGAATGGTCATTCTTCCTTAGTGCCCATAGGAAGCTTTCTGCATCTCCCTGCTCCTGGATGCCTCACCAGACCCTTCAGGACATCAGTTAGCATTGTAATTTAAAAAGTGCTGGATGCCCCATAAGGAAGTACAACCAGGCAAAATGGAGAAAATAAAGTTTGTTACTGACACTCTTTGTTAAAGGCTGCATTATTTACAGTCCCAAATACACATCAATATCTTCAGCCACGCTTGTCTGAGATGTGATTTCAGCAATTTTCATCTGGTGTATTTGTCTTGCCAGAGGTATTACTATGCTAGAAGTGTACAGGCTGTAACAATGATAATTTGATAGGCAGAGGTCCTCCTCTGAACCTGTAGTGATCCAGCTTATCCATATCTGCAAGAAGGATCCTGGTACCCCAAGAAGTCTCTGCCACTGCACAAGGTGCATAGTCTTGACTGTTTGCCCTGATGTAAGGGTTCTGGGGCTGTTCAGCAAGACCAGAAATGTCAACTCAGGTGTTTTGGATTAAGTCCAATTTCATAATTGCATTCTTCCTGTCTGCATTTCCCTTTTGTTTTTTGTTGGATAAATTATTCCTCGTGCTGCAGTCTAAATTGTGTTTTACTTCTCTGTATGCTAAAAAGCTGCCATATTCCACCCCAAAGTTGGATGTATTTAAAGGACGGATTAACTGTTCTATATTTATGAAGCTGGGAACTGGATTGCAAGGTCCATTGTGTGTTTTAGGATCACTGTTATTTAAAATAGTGTTTACCACTGGTTTCTTCCCCTTATACTCAAGTCTCAAAAGAAGCATTAGGATAAATAAACCACTGCAGAGGGTGGGTTAATATCTACAATGAGCCAAAGTCAGTGTTTGGTTTGAGTCTGATTGCTACGACATTTTTCTGGAGGGGGCTGGGAGGAAAATGGCCTCTTCAGAATTAAGGAAAAAATAATCCACTTACATCATAGAAAGTTGGAATCACATCAAAGCTGTGAAAGCTCAGAAATTGGCAGCTTGAGATCCACTAAGAACTGAAATGTATTTATACCTTTTTTTAATAAAGCTGGAACAATGATTCAAACAACTTAATCCCTTAGCAATTTCACAACCTTTTGTTATTTTTCAGAAGTCCCTCTCTTGTCTTGGTGTGTCAAATCATCCGTTTAAATCTTTTGCATATTTAGGACCAAATTGTGCTGTCCTGAGTGTTTGATGCTGTTGAGTTCAATGTGCTTGGGAGAGCTGCAGAGCTTGGCCTCTGGCCTTGACACAGAGGAGATGCCAAAGTGGGGCAGCACAGCCTGAGGACAGCACACAGCTCTGTTCTCTGCATAGTTATGCTCTGTTGGAGCCTTTTGGAGAAGGGCAATAAACCCTCATTTTTAAAATGGGAGTAACACCAACCTACCTCCCAGGAGAGCTGAAAAGCTCAAGCACATCCGTGCAACAAAGCCTCTTTGGTATCAATGGACCACCACAGGCTCACTGGCCTTTCTGAATCAATGCACATATACATATATATATATGTGCATGACCTCTTCAGCTTGAAATTGTCAGTAGAGCATCATTTAGATGCAGGATGACTGATGAGATGTAGCATCTGAGCTGAAGAGTAGACCATATTCTCTTTGGTGCCAGAATAAACATTCTAGCTGGACCTGCAGGGCAAAAAATGCCCGTGCCAAGCCCCAGATAGGGAAAGGGCACTAAGGCACAAGCCTAGAAACCCTTCAGCCCAAGAGGGGAGTGAATCCATGGCATCCCCTCTCCCAAGTTTCACCTCAGCACAGAGTATTAATAAACCAGATGTGATCCCAGTCTATTCCCGTTTTGAAGGTAGCTCAGTGGATAGCCAAGAAGGTAAAACTCACGAGAGTAAGGAGGAGCCTGATCCTGTAGTTAAGCAGTTGAGGTGCTCATCTGCAAAGAGGATCACCTGGACTGTTTCTTCTTGTTAAGGACTGACATGTTGCTTTTTCCCCTGGAGATAAAGAAAGGAAATTACCCAGGCAGTCCCAAACAACCCCTTCCAGACAGAAAGTTTGACCACCACTTTAGGTGCTGGTTTCAGGCTCTTAACTGCAGGCCTGACACAGCCAGGCCAGCTCCTGCTAGCACCAGTGTGCTTTCTGGAGTAACCACCACCCTTTCCCTAAAACCATAGGATGAAGTTTACACACACAAGCATGCACATGCCTGTGTTGGTTTTCTGCAATGTTAATCCTGTTTGATCCATGCACGCTCTTGGTGTAAATTAACTCCTGAACATTTCCTCTGCTGACAGCCACCTTTTCTAACCAGCAGTATCCTGCTATCCCCCTGCAAGAGCTCAGGAGTCCTGTGCTGCAAAAATGTCACCTTTGAACAGGAGGACTTTGAGAGCCAGGGAAGAGGATAGAGAACATTCCAAGCAGCTCTTCTAGAGGTAGATGAGAAAGATTGCTCACAGCTTCCACTGAGAATCATGGCAGTACATGGAAGAAGATCAGCATCTGTGGAGGACCATGCCCCCAGACACCTCACCCGCTACTGATAAGCATCTTAAAAGATGGTGAAATAGATAAAAAACTTGAAAAGATCTCACAAAAGCCCTTGCTGCTGCACTTCTTTCTGTTTTTAATATGTAGTTCCAACCTATAGAACCTGCTTAGAACCTGATTCTCCCAAATCTCTCAACTGAGAAGCATTAATCGCCAGGCAATTTGGTCATTCTTGTCCGGGAAGTACTTAGAGGAAAAGCTTAAATGGGTAACGTTTTGGTTTCCTTCTACAAATGTTCCGAAGCAATAAACCACGTTAATCAAGGAGGGCTTAGCCTCCTCCAGCTTTGGATTCAAGGTCCTAGTCCAGCTGACACGGGCACATTCAGATGCAGACAGTAACTGTCCCGTAGCAATGTCGATTGAGAGTGCTTTACAAGCACGGTAATTACAGCAGTTAATTATTTGCAGTGTCATGGGTGCGCCTAGCAATACATCGTTCAGACAAGTCCCTACCCCAAGGACCTTACAGTCTAATCTGGACGGACATAACTAAAGAATGACCCACGGAAATAAGAGCAGAAGCGAGTGGAATTTGAGCTCATCTCCTGTTTTGTCTGCGGGACATGCCCGCCCCGGGGAGTAGCTCCTGCTGCTGCCGGAGCTCTTTTCCCGCTGTCTCTCCGTTCCTGAGGCTCTGCCGCCCTCCCGCGGCCGCTCGGGCTCGTCCTGCCGGCCTCGGCACAGCCTCCAGCCCGCCCTTCTCCTCGGGGTGTCACCCCGTGTCTGCGTGCATGTGGCATCCTGCGGGCCCCGGGACCAGCACTCTGCCAGCTGACGTAGACCTCTCCTTTTTTGCGTCTCAGAAAAGGAAATATTTTCCCTCCAGAAAACATTTTACTGCCTTTTCCTTCAGAGCATAAGGCGCTCAGAATCATAGATTATCCTGAGCTGAAAGGGACCCACAAGGATCACTGAAGCCTACCTCCCAGCACTGTCCAAGTGCTCCATGAACTCTGTCAGGCTTGGTGCTGTGACCACTTCCAGTGCCCAAGTACTCTCTAGGCGAAGAAGCTTTTCCTCATATCAAATCTCAACCTCCCCCGACACAGCTCAAAGCCATTTTCTCAAGTCCTGTCACTGGTCCTCAGATAATGAAGCAATTGGGTCCAGACCATCCAAGTGCTCCATGAACTCTGTCAGATATTGACACAGGGACAAACCAGCAGTCACAGCAGAACCATGAACTTCTGGAGCTCTTAGATACATTACAATCCAGCCTAAGGCACAAAAGAAACCCTTACAGCCTAGGTGCACTCACTCCTGAAAGTTTCTTCTGAACCCACACCACCCTCCTTGTGTGAGCTGAACCAGAATGTCCTCCTGCATCTGTTTGACTGTATTCTTTGGTCATATACTTATTTACAAACACCAGCAACATCCTTTCAAAGAACTCTGAAAAGCAGAAAAGCTGCATGAGTGAAGAGCCAAAGAAGACCACAGCAACTGAGGAAAAAAACTTTGAAGGACTTGGGAAGATTTCTTAAGGAAATATGAAATATCAGCAAAAAAAGACACAGATTTAGTATTTTGCCAGGGAAATCTTCCCAGTTTCCCATAAGCACCCCTGACAAAAGTTTTATGGCACCACAGATAATTCTTGCTTTCATTTCCATGAAATAAACAAACAGAGTTACACAGATTTACAGAGAAGCAACAGGTCCTTTGTCCATGCATGTGCCCAGGAAATAGCAGTTCAAAAATCTGGGCTATCCCAGTCATACAGCTCAAAGATAGATTAGGGATGCCCCAGCCATATGCACAACAAACGTTTATTGCATAAGAAAATTGTGGTGCTGTAAATATTGTTGGCTTGCCAAGGAAATTATAAAAAACTTCAGACCCTCCTTAAATGTGTACGCATCTTTAGACAAAGGCTTTGGGACAGAATGTGAGAGACATCTTGAGCCTTAAAATATGCTTGAAAGTGTACAGTGTGATATTGAAAAATCCAGACAATCCATTAGCCTGTCACATGCGTGTGTATGATGCTGGACAAAACCAGCAAACTGAATAAAATACTGAACACCTACCATTTAAATGGACTTTTTATGGACACCTATGCTTTAAGGGGTTTTTTTTCCCATTTTTACTGAAGTATGTTTTAAATATACTTTTAATAAAATTAAAAGAAAAATCATGTCATAAATATAGGCTATGAAAAAATTAAAGCATGAAGAAGATACAAATGGCTCCAAACTCAACACAAAAATGTGAAAATATATTTCACTTGCTCAGAGAAAAATCACCATAGGAAAAGTCTCACTTCCAAAACAACTCCATCCATTTCTGTTTCACTTTGACTTTCTTCTACTCCCTCACCTTAAAACTGAAGAAATACTTTTTAGAAATATACACACATCCTTACTGTACTCCTGAGTTCTCCAAACCCCAAGAGAATAGCCTACAATTTTTTTCCAGTTTCTAGAGAATCTTCCCACCATCATCACCCTCCCATTAACCATTGATTACTTTTTCCTCCCTCTCTTTTTAATTTCCACCACAGAATGCCATGCTTAACATTCAAAATTTATTCTTTTTTGTTAAGTCAATTCTAAGTATTTCTTTACCTATAGCATGGACAACAGGATTGTGACACTTGTTTTTCAGTACAAGAGCAGAGTAGATTATGCACTGCATCTCTCATCTTATACTGGCACAATATAAATAAAGATGCCACACACCACCTGACTATGCAAATCCAAAGCCTGCTTCTACTCTGACTGCTTTGCAGCTCTTTGTGTAGTGTATGGGCAATATTAGACAGTACAGAACAACATTACTCAGCTGCAATGTGGATGAACCTGAAGAACTGAAGCTATAGAAGTCAGGAAGTCACATTCAGCTTCCCACGTTAATGTCAAGAAAACTGAATCTTTAACTTTATGCTTGTCACAACTGCACCTAACTGTCCTATAAAAATACACAAAAGATCAGTTTCCTGAACTCTACTCAATCCAGTCATATTTCTGGGGAAAGCTATGTTCCTAAATCAGTTGGCAATTTTTTTCCCATGAAAATATCTTTATGCATCTCTTGGAATGCCTGAGCATCGCGTTGTACATCATACAGAGTAACACTGTGCTACAGACACAAGAATTAGCAATGATCTGGATGTCTGTATTTTCTTGTCATGTAACAAAAGAAGAGTGTAAATATAGTGCCACCCTGATTTCTTCAGTTTTACTGGTGCACTTTACAGCTTGATGTTTTTTCTTAGTTCGTAGTACTTTCTCACACACGGGTGTTACAATTAGAACATGTTTATGTTAAGACAAAGTTGTTCACATACTTTCTCTTGGAGTAAAAAACAACTGATGGGCAGTTGTCTTGATGAATGGGATAGGAAGGTGTCAGCCTTCTCCTCCAATCCCTGGTCTGTGTAGAGATATTACAAATATGGAGTCAGATGTTGTAATAAATAGTTTTTATGCCTTTTCACCAGACAGTGTCTGTGTGTGTCATTGCGTGTCCAACAGCAACAACATACCCGGTACCAATATGATCACTTGTGTAGCAAATGATTCTTTTTCTTGGTCTGCATTAGTATTTGAAGGATGCACTTTAATAAAAAACAGCAGAAATAAATAGATTTGCCATGTAACCTAACTTTTCCCAGCCTTCCTATGCTTACAGACAGCTGGAACTCCTCGGAAAAATCCATTGAAGACAATCCAATTCCAATATGAAATAAAATTTCAACCACCGAAATTTTTCTAGAAAATGGAAATTACCAGTATCTCTGTATGCCTATGTAAAGAAAAAGAAAAAAAAAATTGCCTATGAGAAGTAAAGCAATGAACCATCTTTTCTCCTCTTTCACCCCACTTTCTCATAGAGCTCCAGAGGAGAGCTATTTTAGATGGGTGCCAAACATAAAGCACTTCCAGAAGTCAAGGCCGGTATGGTCTTGGAAGAAATTCTGTTTGCTCCAGAAATACCAGGTAAGGGCTCCCAAACAAGCTGCTGAAAGTCTGGAAGACCCAGCATTGTTCTCAAAGTTTTCTGGCAAATCCATGCTGGGAAGAATTGTGAGGTACCTTAAGACTAGTTAAGATCCTGAGGTATCACCCCACGATGTAGTTAGCTATTCTGTTTAGGTCAGTGTCTTCCCTGTCATGACTCAACAAACTCAGCATTTCTCAAAATAAAAAACCATGTGAAATCTTAAATATTTTACCATGCCTACATTTCGTGACTCCATCTCTAGAAGGAAAACAATTAAAAAAAAATCACAGTCACTACAGAAATATTTAGAGGTGTAACTCCCAAACAATGTTCCTCATTCAAAACTACTTACATCTTCTTGGTTGCTTCCAGCTGAGAAATCAAGATAACTTGTCAGCATCAAACTAAATAAGTAGCAGATTGTTCATTAAAAGCTATATGGACATTTTTTTTTTTCCTTTTAATTTCCATGCTGAATCTGAAGCAGTTGCATTCACAGCTGTCCTTCAAACATCCACACTGGAAATGTGGAGGTATCAGTACATCAGTTAAGATTTGATGTTTCTCCCCAAAATAAGTGAAGAACATACCATCTTGTGCAACTTGACAAGTTGTACAAAAGTAAAAAACTTTGCAGAATTTGAAAGACAATATAGACATAAAAATCCTTCCAAGGAAAGTATTTGCAATGACCTCCAACAAATACTAAATGAAATAAAATTGTGCAGCAAAAACACAACTAACTTTGTAGTAAAAGTCTATTCATATTAATCATATCCAAGCATATGCATAAGAAAAGCTTACATTATCCAGGGTCTTCTTTGCAAATAATATTCAGTATTGCTAATGCTCAAAACTGTATTTAGACTGTACCCTCCACATGTAAACCATTAGCATCATAAATACCAAAATGTCTACCAACTTACAGAGTTATGTGTCTGCAGCTGAAATGCTTAAGTGACCTGGGAAAGCTCTCCACTTTTCTCTCAAAGTGTAAATGCAGAATATTAGTCTCCATGGGCAATAGGTCAAGAACTACAATATTGAGAACTCACAACTTCTCTGAGCTTTCAAGAACATAAGAAGTTTTAGACTGTTTCAGGCAGACAACTGGAGCCATATGAATTTGGCACTTTCTTGGGCACAGCCCTAAAATTCAAGAGAGGAAACACTCTTTGTAGCTCCGTGTCCCTTACGAACATCTGCCCAATCATGGTTGAAAAGAGACATCCAAATACACTCCAGCTTTTCAGCTGAGCTGCAAAATGTTCTCTGTCAAAAATGAAAAGGATATTGTTGCAAGCTGAGCTGCTTTTGGCAGCAAGGATTATCTTTTATCATTTGTATGTCAGAATCATCTGTCAAAAACTAAATATCAAAAATGTAAACATTCACAGTGGGCAGCTGTTCTGAATTTGGAGAACATCAGCTTCTGTTGGACAGTGGTTAACTGTCCGCTAAAGCTTTTTCATACAGAAAGAACTCAGTTGGTGTTTTTTGCAGGGTCTGTTGATTTCTGTGGCCATCACTTCCTCGAGCACAAACACTCTGTCCTATCAGTGGTATCCTGTGAATGGCTCTTGAAGCTGCTTTCAGGAGCTACTAGCCTTGATTTTGAATGCAGAAATAGCTTTTTATAACTCAGTGCTCCCTGTCTGATAAGGAATCACACAAGCAAGTTTAGAAGCTATTCTTGTTTTTTTCTCATAGATAAAGCATTCTTTCTGATACAACAGGACTTGAGGAATTCTGTATGACCAAAGCAGTATGCTGGGCAAGCCAAAGTCCTAATCGAGCCACTCTAGTCTCATAGATTGAAGTTCTCCCTGATGAAACAGATTTTCTTCTTCTACTCTTTCTTTAACAGCAAGAGATCTTTTTTTTTCTTCTGAAGGGATGAACTTGTAACTCCAGGATATTGGGATATTGGCCAGAGCCACTCTGCTTGAGGTACAGAGGAGACAACTCAGACACTCAGCAGACCCTTGAATATCCACTATCTTTCAGTGAGTTGGGAAAGCACCACAACTTAGTGGACTGAGACTAGGAATATTCCCAATGATTACACTCTCCCTGGTTATAATTTATTCTATAAATCTAGTAGTGAGACAATAAATGCATTTGCTGACAACATATGCAAATTGCCTCCAAAATACAGACTACAACACGTTTACTCCTCATCCAATTACTGTATATGTTTAGCAACTCTGGGGGAAAAAACAGACTAATTAAATGTTTGCAAACACATTTCCCTATTCTGAAACACTCTACTTTAATAAATGAAGAAATGGAGAGCTTTTCTCTAGCTCTCACCTAAGAAGGTACCCATGTATTTTCATAAAACAGGGCAAGCTCCCATGTTAAGTTTGCTGCATGAGGTGCAAACTATAATTAATCTTTCTTTTAAGGTGCATTCTTGTCTGTATTAAAAGGGCTTTTCACAGCTCTCTTCTGCCTTCTATTTTGAATGTTAAACACCAAATCCATTCACACTATGTTTAATCTTATGAGACCATGTTTCCTGCAACCCAGATCCTACTCAAACTTGTTCTCCAGAGGCCTCTCATTAGCATCTCTCCTTCATGGAAGGTAATCTTCAGAAACAGACTGTCAGTGGGCAAACAACAGGAAAACTCAGACCGGGCATGACTCTGGGAATGGCTTGCCATCAGCCATCAGTCAATCTGCAGTGTGATGGAGACTCATCTCTGTGAGCCTGCTGACAGGCATAACAGGTGAGAGGGTGTGGGGGTTTCTGGAGTCCACATTCAGGTGCGGTTCTTGACAAGTGTTGCAGGTTTATTTTTTTGTTGTGAGATAGGATTGAAAGGAAAGAAAGCTAAGCAGATTCAAACTTGAAAATATACAAAGAAAACTTTATTAACAGAACTAAAGGGGAAAATAATAAGAAAATCAGAGTAAACTTTTAGAACACCTCTTTTCTTTTTCACTGACAATGCAAAGATAAAACTCACGACTTTCAGTCAGTCTACTACTTTTAAAATAATCTTTCTTTCAGTTCACTTAGGGAGAAGAGTCTCTTTTGTTATGCTATGGAGACTTTTCCACAAGAAAACAGGTTCTCTTGTGGCTTTGTCACAAACGAAATCAGCCGCCCGGAATTAAAATTCTCAATCGCAGTGACAAAGTCTATTTTCATGTTTTGCAGCTTTCACGCAGCTGCTTTCACAGACTATATCAACTATTGGGGTGTTATTTTTAA